>CM075454.1:2641514-2746514 GCA_037832335.1 Carallia pectinifolia | reverse complement strand
ACAACCCAGCTTGAGAATCGGGCACCTCCGACGTCGAATTGTAGTTTGGAGAAGCGTCCTCAGTGGCAGACTGGGCCCAACTCCCCTAGAAGGGGACGCCAGAGAGGGTGAGAGTCCCATTGTGCCCAGACCCTGTCGCACCACGAGTTGCTATTTGCGAGTCAGGTTGTTTGGGAATGCAGCCCCATTCGGGTGATAAATTCCATCTAAGGCTAAATATGAGCGAGAGACCGATAGAGAACAAGTACCGGGAAGGAAAGATGAAAAGGACTTTGAAAAGAGAGTCAAAGAGTGCTTGAAATTGTCGGGAGGGAAGCGGATGGGGGCCGGCGATGCGCCTTTGTCGGATGTAGAATGGCGAGAGTCGGTCCGCCGATCTGCTCAGGGCATGGACCGACGCGGATTGCGGGGGCGTCCCAAGCCCGGGCCCTTGAAACGCCCGAGGAGACGTAGCCCTCGCAATCGTGGACACAGCGCGCACTGTTACGACGAGCCTCGGCAACCGCACGCTCCAGCTGTCAGCTTGCGGGCTCCCCATTCGGCCCGTCTTGAAACACAGACTAGGGAGCCTGACATGTGTGCGAGTCGACGGGCGAGTAAACCCATAAGGCGCAAGGAAGCTAACTTGGTGGGATCCCCTCGAGAGTTGAACTGCCGACGGACCTTGATCTTCTGAGAAGGGTTCGAGTGAGAGCATGCCTGTTGGGACCCGAAAGATGGTGAACTATGCCTGAGCAGAGCGAAACCAGAGGAAACTCTGGTGGAGGCCCGCAGCGAAACTAACCTGCAAATCGTTCGTCTGACTTGGGCATAGGGGCAAAAGACTAATTGAACTATCTAGTAGCTAGTTCCCTTCGAAGTTTCCCTCAAGATAGCTAGAGCTAGGTTCAAGTTCTATCAGGTAAAGCCAATGATTAGAGTCATTGAGGGCGCAACACCCTCGACCTATTCTCAAACTTTAAACAGGTAGGATGGTGCGGCTGCTCCGTTGAGCCATGCCACAGAATCGAGAACTCCAAGTTGGCCATTTCTGGTAAATAGAACTGGTGATGCCGGATGAACCGGAAGCCGAGTTACGGTGCCCAACTGCGCGCTAACCTAGATCCCACAAAGGGTGTTTGTCAGTTAGGCCAGTAGTAGTTGCGGGACAGCAAGGCCATCATCCTTTCGACGCCAGGATGACCAGCCCACTGTGAATCATGAGACTCCCGCAGTATCTCATTCTTAAGGCCTGCACCACTGGGAACATATACACGATTACCCTTGGCATGCAATAAATCATTATCGGGCCAGTATCGCCTTACCACACCCTCTTTGACCTACTGTACCACTTGCTGATATGTGGCATCATGTGGGGTCTGATCCCTAATTATGTCTTGCAAGTCACTCTTCACTTGAGTGAGGGCAGCAACCGTCTCTTGCACTTGTCAGCAACTTAGGGCATCTGCCACCTGATTTTGCCTTCCTGGCTTGTGTTCCCAAGTAAAATTGTACTCAGCCAAGAACTCCTGCCACCGCGCCTGCCGTGCAAAAAGCTTCTTCTGAGTCTGAAAGAATGTGTTAGCCACATTGTCAGTCCGAACCACGAACCTGGTACCCAGCAAATATACCCTCCATGTGCGAAGGCCATGTACCACTGCCAACATCTCCTTCTCATGGGTTGAGTACCGCTACTTTGCATCATTGAGTTTTCGGCTCTCATAGGCAATGGGGTGGCCTTTCTGCACCAACACACCTTAAATGGCTTTGTCTGAGGCGTCAGTTAGCCCACTGAAAGGCAACTTGAAATAAGGCAGCCTCAGGACCGGCTCCGTGGACACTGCTGCCTTCAATTTGTCAAAGGCTTCTTGGCAATCTGTGGTCCACCTCCACAGTCTATCCTTCTTGAGTAAGTCCGTTAATGGGGTCACCTTTTTTGAGTAACCTTGCATGAACTTCCTGTAATAGTTAGACAAACCCAGAAAGGATCTCAACTCAGACACTTTGGTAGGGGCCTCCCACTCCACTATTGCCTAGACTTTTCTCTCGTCCATTTTAACTTGCCCTCGATTCACCCTATGCCCAAGGAACATAATCTCTCGCTTGGCAAACTTGTATTTTTCCTTTCTAACATACAATTGGTGCTCTCTCAGCCTAGACAACACTAACCTCAGGTGGGACAAGTGATCCTCCGAGGAGTCACTATACACAACAATATCATCCAGATATACTACCACAAAATGATCAATGAAGTAATGAAGTACGTCATTCATTAAATTACAGAAAGTAGTAGGGGCGTTAGTCAAACAAATGGCATCACCAAGAATTCGTAGGAGCCATAGTGAGTGATGCACGTAGTTTTCCCCCTCATCTCTTTCTGCAATCCTGACTTGCCAATATCCGGACCGTAGATCCAGCTTGGTGAAATACGAGGCTCTCGCCAGCCTGCCAAACAAGTCTGCTATCAATTGGATAGGGTACTTGTTCTTCACCATCACCTTGTTCAGAGCCCTGTAATCAACACAAATCTGCAAGGAGGCATCGTGTTTCCTCTGAAACAACACCGGGGCACAATATGGCGCTTTGGAGGGCAGAATTAGGACTGCATCCAGCAACTCCGTCAACTGCTTCCTCAATTCTGCCAATTCTAGCGGACCCATGCAATATGGGGCTTGTGCTGGTGGTTTGGAACCGGGCACCAAATCAACATTGTGGTTAGTGGCACGCCTCGGGGGAGGACACTTGGCCAGTTCAGGAGGCATCACGTCAGTGAACTTTCCCAATAGATCCGCTACACTGTCAGGCACCTCCGCAACAATACCTTCTCTGATCTCCATCAAAGCAGCAAGGTAGGTGACTTCTCCTTTCTTCAGCCCATGCTTCACTTGCATAGCTGACAGCATACCACCTGACTTCCCACCAATACTGGAAGAGGGAGTGAACGTTCTAGCAATGAAACATGGATGATCCTCATGCATGATCTTGAGACCACCCAAGTGAGGCAACAGAGCAACTTTTGTGCTCACAAAGAAATCAACTCCCAGTATGATATCAAAATCATCTAACGGAACCACAATGAAGTTAAGATTACCAAACCAATTGCTCATAGTTTCCTACACACCCAATGTCGTGCCAAGCACCTCCTGGGCTGCCGATTTGACTGTCTTCATTTGACTCTCGGTCTTGGTGACTTTCAGACCTAGTGACTCCACCATCCTCTCAGCAACAAAGTTGTGGGTAGCACCAGTGTCAGCCATTGCCATCAACTCTTTATTACTTAGCCCGATCTTCACATACATCAAGCCGGATTGTGGAGCACGTCCAGCTTGCACAACACTCACCAACTGCAGAGGATTGACACGAGAGGGGCCAACAATATCCGAGAGGCCACTCTCCTCAACAACTATAGGAGACTTGTTAATCCAAAAATCAACTAAGCCATCAGCTACAGCCATTTCTAAAAGAAGTTCCTTCACACCTTGCCTTCTAAGCTCGAGTTGAGCCCAAGGTTGAAGACCAGATAGGAAGTTGAAAAGCTTGTCCTCATCCGACATGTTGCAGATGCCAAGCATCAAGGAACTGAATTCCTTCACGTAGTCACGTACCGTACCACTCTACTTCAACTTCTTCAAGGATTCCCTTGCAACCCATGACGTGTTGCAAGGTAAGAACTGATCCTTCAACTCCTTCTTTAGGCTCTCCCACGTCTCGATCTTAGGCCTACCCGCACTTGCATCGTCATCCAACCGAGTATGCCACCACAGTTTGGCATCCTTGGCTAGATACATGCTGGTCAGATTGACCTTCTCGCCGTCTGGCACTCGGGTAGCTTTGAAGTACTGCTCCATATCCCACAGAAAATTCTCGATCTCTTTGGCATCCCTCGCTCCCTTGAAGGCTTTAGGCTTCTGCACCTTCATCTTAGTCGAGCCCTCCATGACACCTCCACTGGGTTGAGAGGCGACAACCTTCTTGAAGATGGCTATTTCTCATGCCATCTCCTCAAGCCAAAAAGTTGTGTTTGAAGAGGCCGCTACCTCTTGTTGCCGCTGCAGATCGATTATGTACTGCTCATGGAGCGCCAATGTCTAGAACACAGTGAAATTTGCATCCTCCAGAAGTTCATTGAGTACCTCAAAGAGTTTGGCTACGCTCTCATGTACAGCATCAAGACCCGTACCACCTGCCATTGGTCGAACCATTATGCTCTGATACCAACTGTCATAGGGTAATTTTCTGACCCAAAATTTTGCCTTGTGATGGCACTAAGTCACACTTAGTCTCAGCCAACCGCACACACAATGATTTGTACAATGGAACTTTACAAGTAAGGCACACAACTCACACACTCAAAAGAGACACAAGAGCATGTACGGGAACCTTTCCCAACCTTTTATTACTTAACTCAAGTAATACAAAGGAAGAATCACTTGAACTCTCGACAGTGTTTCACTCTTTCTCTCTAAGTGATTTCTCTTTCGCTATGTACAAATGACAACCCATAGGGTCTATACATAGCTGACACCCCCAGCTATTTAGGCATGGAGATAAACATTATCTTCCCACGATCTCATCCATGACTTGATCCTGATAAGCCTTATCTCCCACGATCATCCATCACTTGATCTTGATAAGCCTTATCTACCCACGATCCTTTGCCATGCACGATCTGATGAGCATTATCCTGATGCTCGGCCAACCGGATAGAGCCACACCCACACGTCCCCTCGTTCTACACGTCGTAAGAGACTCGATGCCATGTAGTGCCTAGCTGTGCCATGCAGTGCCATGCAGACTTGGCCAAGACCCAATCTCGTGTTTTGGGCCTCTTGGCCCAAGCCCATGGCCCATCTGATGGAGCCCACGAACATGTAGTCCAACATCCTTTGTCCAACCCAAGTCTTGGTCCGCATTGGCACCCACATGTAGGCCTGTGCCTGCGCTGACCCTCCCAGTTTTTACCTTGCCTTAGGGAGTGCCTAGCCACTCCAAAGTCCCATGCAAGAAATTGGTGCAAGGTACCGCCAACTCCCGCATGCTAAGTGTTCAAGGTACTAACAAACCACCCCCACTCGTTGAAGCCAACGTCCTCATTGGTAGGGTTAATAGGTAGTCTTCCACCTACTTCTCGAACTGTCATAGAGTCACATCTATTTCCCAGCTCGCCTCACTGTCTAGGGCAATCTTCCACTTGACCAAGTACCCAACCCGCCTGTTCTTCTTACTTTGTCCTTGCGTTCGATGGTCTAGAATTCTCTCCACATCACGCTGGAACTCAGTTCTGATTGTAGGGGGAGCACGTCGTATTAGTTTCCTTGGAGGCTAATCTCCTGCTTCCTCATGGAAGGGCTTCAAGAAACTCACGTGGAAGGTTGGACGCACCTTTAACCTTTATGGGAGTTCCAATATATATACAACTTTGCCAACTTTCTTCACCACTGTGAAGGGACCGTCATACTTTGGAACCAACCGTTGATGCACTGTCTTGTTGTTGATCTTCTTTCAAATTTGGGGAGTAAGTTTCAACAACACATTATTCCCAACTTGGAACTGCAAGTCCCTCCTTCCTCGGTCTGCATACTTTTTCATCTGCCTGGCTGCCTTGTCCAAGCTATCCTAGGCCTCCTCTAATCGCTCTTGCTTAGAACGGGCGAACCGGTGCACTGCCGGACATCTCCCTCCAGAGCTAGTCCTAGCCACATCGTTAGGAGTAAGGGGCTGTTGCCCCATAGCTAGCTCAAAGGGACTCATACCTGTAGAAGAGGACTTATGAAGATTGTAGCAAAATTGGGCCGAATCCAACAACTCAAGCCAATTCCTCTGGCTTTCCGTCACATAATGCCGAAGATATTCCTCAAGTAGGCCATTGATCCGCTCCGTCTGGCCATCAGTCTGAGGATGGTTGGCAGTAGAGAATTTCAATTTTGTGTTGAACAATGACATCCAGAACCTACCAGTGAAACGAGGATCCTGATCGCTCACAATATCTTCAGACCACCCAAAGTACTTCACAATATCTTCAGAACTCAGTTCCGCTTGACATGAATAGGGGGCAGGAATAAACACCGCATACTTGGAAAACCGATCTACCACCACCGTGACAGATCCCATGCCATCAATCTTCAGGAATCCGCCAATAAAATCCATCGAAACCGACACCCATGGCTTGGAAGGAATGGGTAGCGGCTCCCTTCTGCCGCTCTGTCTTGTCCTGCTGACAAGTGATGCACGTTTTGACATATGCCTCGACGTCATCATCCATCTTTGGCCAGTAGTAGTTGCGGGACAGCAAGGACATCATCCTTTTGACGCCATGATGACCAGCCCGCTGTGAATCATGGGATTCCCGCAGTATCTCCTTCCTAAGGCTTGCACCACTGGGAACATATGCACGATTACCCTTGGCATGCAATAAATCATTATTGAGCTAGTATCGCCTTACCACACCCTCCCTGACTTGTTGTACCACTTGCTGATATGTGGCATCATGTGGGCCCTGCTCCCTGATTTTGTCCAGCAAGTCACTCACACTTGAGTGAGGGCAGCAACCGTCTCTGGCACTTGTCGACGACTTAGGCCATCTGCCACCTGATTTAGCCTTCCTGGCTTGTGTTCCCAAGTAAAATCGTACTCAGCCAAGAACTCCTGCCACCGTGCCTGCCGTGCAGAAAGCTTCTTCTGAGTATTAAAGAATGTGTTACCACATTGACGGACCGAACCACGAACCTAGTACCCAACAAATACACCCTCCATGTGCGAAGGCAATGCACCACTGCCAGCATCTCTATCTCATGGCCTGAGTACCGCTGCTCTGCATTATTGAGTTTCTGACTCTCATAGGCAATGGGGTGGCCTTCCTGCACCAACACACCTCCAATGGCTTTGTCTAAGGCGTCAGTTAGCACACTGAAAGGCAACTCGAAATCAGGCAGCCTCAACACCGGTTCCGTGGACACCGTTGCCTTCAACTTGTCAAAGGCTTCGTGGCAATCTATGGTCTACCTCCAGGGTCTATCCTTCTTGAGTAAGTCTGTCAATGGGGCCACCTCTTTTAAGTAACCCTGCACAAACTTCCTGTAGTAGTTAGACAAACCAAGAAAGGATCTCAACTCAGACACTTTGGTCGGGGCCTTCCACTTCACCATTGTCTGGACTTTTCTCTCGTGCATTTTAACCTGCCCTCGACTCATCCTATGCCCAAGGAACATAATCACTCACCGGGAAAACTCGCATTTTTCCTTTTTAACATATAATTGGTGCTCTCTCAGCCTACACAATACCAACCTTAGGTGGGACAAGTGATCCTCCAAGGACTCACTATACACAACAATATCATCCAGATATACAACCACAAAATGATTAATGAAGTCATGAAACACATCATTCATTAAATTACAAAATGTAGCAGGGGCGTTAGTCAATCCAAATGGCATCACAAAGAATTCGTAGGAGCCATATCGAGTGATGCACGTGGTTTTCCTCTCATCTCCTTCTGATATCCTGACTTGCCAATATCCAGACCGCAGATCCAGCTTGGTGAAATATGAGGCTCTCGCTAGCCTGTCAAACAAGTCTGCTATCAATGGAATAGGGTACTTGTTCTTTACTATCACCTTGTTCAGTGCCCTGTAATCAACACACATCCATAGGAAGCCATCGTGTTTTCTCTGAAACAACACTGGGGCACTGTATGGCACTTTGGAGGGCTGAATTGGGCCTACATCCAGTAACTCCGTCAACTGCTTCCTCAATTCTACCAACTCTAGCGGACTCATTCGATATGGGGATTGTGCTAGTGGTTTGGAACCAAGCACCAAATCGATCTTGTGGTCAGTGGCACGCCTTAGGGGAAGACAGTTAGGGAGTTCCAGAGGCATCACGTCAGTGAACTCTCCCAACAGATCCGCCACACTGTCAGGCACCTCCGCAACAATACCTTCTTTGATCTCCATCAAAGCCACAAGGTAGGTAACTTCTCTTTTCTTCAGCCCATGCTTTGCCTGCATAGCTGACAATATACCACCCGACTTCCCAGGAATACTGGAAGAGGGAGTGAACGTTCCAAAAACAAAACATGGATGATCCTCATGCATGTTCATGAGACCAGCAAAGAGTGGCAACCGAGCAAATTTTGCACACACAAAGAAATCAACCCCCAGTATGATATCAAAATCATCTAACGGAACAATGGTGAAGTTAAGCTTACCAGACCAATTGCCCATAGTTACCTCCACTCCTAGTGCCGTGCAAAGCACCTCCCGAGCTGCAGAGTTGACTACCTTCATACGACTCCCGGTCTTGGTGACTTTCAGACCCAGTGACTCCAGCATCCTCTCAGTAACAAAGTTGTGGGTAGCAACCGTGCCAGCCATTGCGATCAACTCTTTATTGCTGAGCCCTACTTCACATACATCAAGCCAGATTGTGGGGCACGTCTAGCTTGCACAGCACTCACCAATTGTAGAGCATTGACACGAGAGGGGCCAACATCATCCGCGAGGCCCTCTCCTCAGCAATTATGGCACTTAACTTCTCTCGCTTCGGGCACTCCTTGGCCCTGTGTGGTCCATTACAAATGAAACATACCGAGTTAGTTTTGCCTTTCCCTTGTCCTTTGTAGACGGCTTTGCCTTTATCCCTACCGCCACCGTTGTGCTTATCCTTCTTGCCTTCCTTCTTCTTTGTGCCCTTGTCTTTAAACTGCTTCCCAGCATCAGAATTAAGAGACTTGTTGATCCAAAAATCAATTAAACCATCAGCCACAACCATCACTGAAGGAAGGTCCTTCACACCTTGCCTTCTAAGCTCGAGTTGAGCCCAAGGTTGAAGACCGGACAGGAAGTTGAAAAGCTTGTCCTCATCCGACATGTTTTGGATGTCAAGCATCAAGGAATTGAATTCTTGCACGTAGTCACGCACCGTGCCACTCTGCTTCAACTTCTGTAGGGACTCCCTTGTAACCCATGACGTGTTGCAGGGCAAAAACTGGTCCTTCAATTCCTTCTTTAGGCTCTCCCACATCTCGATCTTAGGCCTACCCGCACTTGCATCATCATCCAACCGAGTCCGCCACCACAGTTTGGTGTCCTTAGCCAGATACATGCTGGTCAGATTGACCTTCTCGTCGTCTGGCACTCGGGCAGCTTTGAAGTACTGCTCCATATCCCATAGAAAGTTCTCCATCTCTTTGGCATCCCTCGCTCCCTCGAAGGCTTTAGGCTCTGGCACCTTCATCTTGCTCGAGCCCTGCACAATACCTCTGCTTGGTTAAGGGGCTACAACCTTCTTGAGGATGGCTATCTCTACTTCCATCTCATCAAGCTGAAATTCTGTATTCTTAAAGACCACCACCTCATGTTGTCGCTGCAGATCGATTATGTACTACTCATGGAGTTCCAACGTCGGGAACACAGTGAAATTTACATCTTCCCGAAGTTCACCGAGTACCTCAAAGAGTTTGGCTACGCGCTCACGTACAGGATCAAGACCCGAACCACTGGCCATTGGTCGAACCTTTTTACTCTGATACCAGCTGTCACAGCGCTAATTTTCTCACCCAAAATTTTGTCCTGTGATGGCACTAAATCACACTTAGTCTCAGCCAACTGCACACACGACGATTTGCACAATAGAACTTTGCCAGTAGGCACACAACTCATACACTCAAAAGAGGCACAAGAGCATATACGGGAACCTTTCCCAACCTTTTATTACTTAACTCAAGTAATACAAAGGAACAATCACTTGAACTATCAATAGTGTTTCACTCTTTCTCTCTGAGTGATTTCTCTTTCACTGAGTACAAATGACAACCCATAGGGTCTATATATAGCTGACACCCCCAGCTATCTAGGTATTGGAGATAAACATTATCTCCCCATGATCTCTATCGTGGCTGATAATCCTCATCTTCCCACGTTCTCATCCATGGCTCGATCCTGATGAGCCTTATCTCCCATGATCATCCATCACTTGATCTCGATAAGCCTTATCTACCCACGATCCTTTGCCATGCACGATCTGATGAGCATTATCCTAATGCTCGGCAAACTGGATAGAGCAACACTGGCATGTCCCCACGTTCCACACATCCTAGGAGACTCGGTGCCACGCAATGCCATGCAATGCGATGCAGACTTTGCCAAGACCTAGTCTTGTGTTTTGGGCCTCTTGGCCTAAGCCCATGACCCATCTGATGGAGCCCACGAACATGTAGCCCAACATCCTTTGTCCAATCCAAGTCCTGGTTAACACTGGGACCCGCATGTCGGCCTATGCCTAAGCTAACCCTCTCAGCTTTCACCTTGCCTTAGGGAGTGCCCAGCCGCTCTAAAGTCCCATGCTAGGAATTGGCGCAAGGTGCCTCCATTTCCCGCGTGCCAAGTGTTCAAGTGGCTAACAGTAGGCCTTTATCCTACCATCGAAAGTTGATAGGGCAGAAATTTGAATGATGCGTCGCCAGCACGTTGGCCGCACGATCCGTCAAGTTGTCATGAATCATCAGAGCAACGGGCAGGAGCCCGCATCGACCTTTTATCTTATAAATGCATCCCTTCCAGAAGTCGAGGTTTGTTGGACGTAGTAGCACTCGAATTACTACGGTTATCCGAGTAGCAGGTACCATCAAACAAACTATAGCTAATTTAATGAGCCATTCGCAGTTTCACAGTCTGAATGGCTTAATCTTTGAGACATGCATTCCTTCACGATGCCTGTGACTGTACGCACGGCACGAACCAAACCAAACGGTAGGGGGGCCGCCGATGACGAAACGATCATGGCTGTCGTGTCATAGAGGGACAAAGGCTCCATTCAAGCAAAGGTGGAGTGGAACTACAGTTCCATTGCCCGAATAATGTTTTGAATCCAATATCACGGCCGTCGAACCATGCACCAAAGAAACCGCAATCGGCATGCTAGGGACACGGGCAACAACATTAGGTCTGCCCCGCATCCCCGAGGAAGTGAAGGACAAGAAGGCACAAAGCATCGCAACGATTTTTGCATTGGAAGGAACGCAGCACAGGAACCCTTGTCTTTTACCTCGAGGCAGATTGGAAGCACTCGGGAGCAAGTTTATAAAGGATCGGGGGCCGACAGTTCAACGCTCTAGTGTGGAGCCTGCAAGCCCTTTCAATCCCATCACCACTCATGCGCAATCGCATACACTAGGCAACAACCCCCCCAAGCATAACACATGCTCGCGTGGCTTGATGAGCTGCGGGGATGTGCAAGCGCTTGAGAGAATCGCTGCCCGCACCACTGAGCGCAGCTTGAGAGAATCACTGCCCGCACCACTGAGCGCAGGAGATTATACGTGAACTTTCACATTTTTCATGAGGAACAACTGTTGCATCGGCAAAGGGGGCCATGAGCCATGACTGGGGGTACCTCGGGCCACCCCGCGTTGAATGAGGCAAGGGTGCACGACACAACACTCAACCATCGTTAGGAGTTCCTTCGGCACGACCAATTGGGTCATAGTTGCCAATCAACCGTAGCGCGGCAACGTGCGAGACGTTGTGTTGCTTCAGAATTTTGGCTCCCACAACATGAATTGAATGGTGGAACTGCGAGTAATCCCCCAATTTTGATCAAAAACGGTGTCGTTGCACCCAGTCCCCCCTGCAGAAGGGCATTTCAGCTTACCATGTCACCGAGGTCAGCCCCAATGGCCAATGTTTATGATTCGTTTGGGCCAAAAAATGAAATCCTTGGCAAATAATTTCATCATTCGGCACCAATTTTCTGATTTCGGACATCGTTTCCAACATCGGGGAAAATTTTCATTTTTCGGGGCAAAAATCGGCAAACCGAGCCGAAAATGAAATTATCGGCAAAGAATTTCATCTCGAGGCCGTTTTCTTTGGATTCGCAGCAGTTTTTCCTGCTTCAGGGCAAATTTTCATTTTTTGGGACAAAAATCGGCAAATCGGGCCCCGCGTGATTGACCGACAATAGGGGGGCCCGGCACGGTCAGGGTATCAGAGAATTTGGATGCCGATCATCGGCACCAGTCCTTTTCCATCCGCGCATCATATCACCAACTTAGGTGCAAGTAACATCCCCCACAAGCCCATTAGCTTGAAGCTAGCAAGGCTAGTTGGGGGTAAGACATGCACCTCCCCCCTAAAGAGCATTAGGGTTTTTGGCCCTTTGGTAGGAGGACACATTGCAATGTATGAGTGGTCACACCCTCTTTAAAAAATTGAATACTTGGAGTTTTGAGCTGAAATGTGCCTTCTTCGGTGGCAAATGTCTTAGCCGATTTTCCCATCACCTTGCTTATGCCCAGCCCATGCCCACGCCCATGCCCATTCTACGAGTTCGTGAAATGTGCCAACAACTCTATCGGGCTCTTGGCTCGAGGGTCCAACACCTAGCCTCTCCGGTGCTCGGTGCAAGCGTGCTGCTGGGGGTTCCTCATTGCGGGCCTCCCAGGACACACTACGCAACCATCTAGCTTCTTGTGCGGGGCCCAACTTAGGGATTTCCAAGCCCGCACGCCAGCCTCCCCAGCCAGCTCAAGAAAAGTTGAAAAAGTGATTTGAGGGGAGAGGGTAGGACGAATCAAAGCGACAAATGACTGAATCTCAGTATACCGCGGTAGCAAGGCCACTTTGCCACTTACAATACCCCGTCGCATATTTAAGTCGTCTGCAAAGGATTCTACCCGTCGATCGGTATAAATTGTAATGCAAGAGGGCATCCGCAACTCGTTCGCTGCGGGTGCTTGGCCCACGACACGTACCTTTGGGGGCCATAGGGCCCCTACTGCGGGTCGGCAATTGAATGACCAGCGCACGCATCGCTTCTAGCCCAGATTCTGACTTAGAGGCTTTCAGTCATAATCCAGCGCACGGTAGCTTCGTGCGACTGGCTTTTCAACCAAGCGCTATGACCAATTGTGCGAATCAACGGTTCCTCTTGTACTAGGTTGGATTACTGTTGCGACGCCGTCATCAGTAGGGTAAAACTAACTTGTCTCACAACGGCCTAAACCCAGCTCATGTTCCCTATTGGTGGGTGAACAATCCAACACTTGGTGAATTTTGCTTCCCAATGTTAGGAAGAGCCAACATTGAAGGATCGAAAAGCAACGTCGCTATGAACGCTTGGCTACCACAAGGCAGTTATCCCTGTGATAACTTTTCTGACACCTCTAGCTTCAAATTTCGAAGGTCTAAAGAATCGACAGGCCACGCTTTCACGGCTCGTATTCGTACTGGAAATTAGAATCAAACGAGCTTTTACCCTTTAGTTCCACACGAGATTTCTGTTCTCCTTGAGCTCATCTTAAGACACCTGCGTTATCTTTTAACAGATGTGCCTCTCTAGCCAAACTCACCACTTGACAATGTCTTCCGCTCGGATAGGCCCACCGAACGGCCTCCATTCCAAAAGCAGGGGGGATGCCCTGCCTCGGATTCACAGAATATGTAAAATAAAATTAAAAGTAGTGGTATTTCACTTTCACTGGGGGACTGGCTCCCACTTGCCTTAGACCTCTCAAGTCATTTCACAAAGTCAGATTAGAGTCAAGCTCAACAGGGACTTCTTTCCCCGCTGATTCTACCAAGCCTGTTCTCTTGGCTATGGTTTCGCTGGATAGTAGATAGGGACAGTGGGAATCTCGTTAATCCATTCATGCACGTCACTAATTAGATGATGAGGCATTTGGCTACCTTAAGACAGTCATAGTTACTCCTGCCATTTACCCGCGCTTGCTTGAATTTCTTCACTTTTAAATTAAAACCACTAGGCAGAAATTACATTGCGTTAGCATCTGCAGGGACCATCGCAATGCTTTGTTTTAATTAAACAGTTAGATTCCCCATGTCCGCACCAGTTCTGAGTTGACTGTTCGACGCTCGGGGAAGGGACCCTGAGGGTCCGTTCCAGTCCGTCCCCCGTTCGGAACACAGCGACTCGCTCTCGCCGCGGGAGCAGCTCAAGCAGTCTACCGATGGCCAATGGGTTCGGGGTTGGGACCCCCCAGGCCAGCCCTCAGAGCCAATCCTTTTCTTGAGGTTACGAATCCATTTTGCCGACTTCCCTTGCCTACATGGTTCCATTGACCAGAGGTTGTTCACCTTTGAGACCTGATGCGGTTATAAGTACAACAGGGTGCGGTAGGCACTCAATGCTCTGGATTTTCAAGGGTCGTCGGGGGCGCACCGGACACCGCGCGACGTGTGGTGCTCTTCCAGCTGCTGGAGCCTACCTCCAACTGAGTCGTTCCAGGGTGGGCAAGCTGTTAAACAGAAAAGATAACTCTTCTCGAGGCCCCTGCCGACGTCTCTAGACTCCCTAACGTTCCCGTCAACTGCCGCTTCCTAGTTCGGGAATTTTAACTCGAATCCCTTTCGAAACTTGCGCGCAAACGAGCTTCGCACGTCTCTTAAGATCAACCAACCCATATGCAAGTGCCGTTCACATGGAACGTGTCCCCTCTTCGGCCATCAAAGTTCTCATTTGAATATTTACTACTACCACCAAGATCTGCACCGATGGTCGCTCCGCCCCGGCTAGCACCCATGTTTTGCAGCGACTGCCGCGCCCTCCTACTCATTGGGGCCTGGCCCTTGCCCCAACGGCTGGGTGTGGGTTGCGCGCTTCAGTGCCATCCATTTTCGGGGCTAGTTGATTCGGCAGGTGAGTTGTTACACACTCTTTAGCGGATTTCGATTTCCATGACCACTGTCCTGCTGTCTTAATCGACCAACATCCTTTGTGGGATCTGGGTGAGTGCATAGTTGGGCACCGAAACCTGGCTTCCGGTTCATCTCGCATCGCCAGTTCTGCTTACCAAAAATGGGCCACTTGGGGCTCTCGATTCCGTGGAACGGCTCAACAGAGCAGCCGCACCGTCCTACCTATTTAAAGTTTGAGAATAGGTCGAGGGCGTTGCGCCCCCGATACCTCTAATCATTGGCTTTACCCAATAGTACTCGCACCGACCTCCAGCTATCTTCAGGAAAACTTCAGAGGGGACCAACTACTAGATGATTCGATTAGTCTTTCGACCATATACCCAAGTCAGACGAACGATTTGCACGTCAATATCGCTGCAGGCCTCCACTAGAGTATCCTCTGGCTTCGCCCCGCTCAGGCATAGTTGACCATCTTTTGGGTCCCGACAGGCATGCTCTCACTCGAACCCCTCCCAGAAGATTAAGGTCAGTCGGCGGTGCAACCCTCAAGGGGATCCTGCCAAGTCAGCTTCCTTGCGCCTTACAGGTTTACTCGTCCATTAACTCGCACACATGTCAGACTCCTTGGTCCATGTTTCAAGACGGGTCGAATGGGGAGCCCGCAGGCCGACACCTGGAGCTTGCGGTTGCCGAGGCAAGTCGTGGCGGCGCGTACTTTGTCCACGATCACGAGGGCGACGTCTCTTCAGGCATTTCAAGGGCCCGGGCTTGGGACGCCCCCGCAATCCGCGTCGGTCCACACCCCTAGCCGATCGCCGGACTGGCGAGGCGCATCTCCGGCCCCCATCCGCTTCCCTCCCAACAATTTCAAGCACTCTTTGACTCTCTTTTCAAACTCCTTTTCATCTTTCCCTCGCGATACTTATTCGCTATCAGTCTCTCGCCTGTATTTAGCCTTGGATGGAATTTACTGCCCAATTGGGCCTACATTCCCAAACAACCCAACTCGCAGACAGCGCCTCATTGTACGACAGGGTCTGGGCACGACGGGGCTCTCACCCTCTCTAGCGCCCCCTTCCAAGGGACTTGGGCCTCGTCCGCCGCTGAGGATGCTTCTCCATACTACAATTCGGACGCAGGGGGCGCCCGATTCTCTAGGTGGACTGTTTCCAGTTCGCTTGCTATTACTAAGGAAATCCTCGTAAGCTTCTTTTCCTCCGCTTATTGATATGCTTAAACTCAGTTGGTGATCCTGCCTGACCTGGGGTCACAATACGAGAAAGGGTAGGGTTCGTAAGAGAGCGGAGCGACGACGCGGCCTCAGGACACTGTGCTAGGGTCTCTCAACCACCATTGTCGAGTCGAACGTCGTCGGGGACATGGTTTTTGGGCCAACCGCGATGCCGGGCACACAGGAGGCCATCTTCCGCCACCAAACGCAACCCCATCAATTCGGGGGTGGGGTGGGCAATGTTGTGTGACACCTAGGCAGACGTGCCCTTGGCCAGAAGGCTTCAGGCGCAACTTGTGTTCAAAGACCCGATTGTTCACGGGATTCTACCATTCACACCAAGTATCGCATTTCGCTACGTTCTTCATCAATGCGAGAGCCGAGATATCCATTGCTGCAAGTCGTTTAGATTCTCTCTCTGTTCTCGAGGAGACAGGGCATTGCCTTTCAATTTTTTATTTCCTTGGCGCGACCTGCACTGGGTTTTGTTGTTCCTGCCGTGGGGGCGACCGACGAGCGGTCGGCCCCACGATAGACGCTGCAGTTTACGGGTGCCCATGGACCAATGCACGCCCTGCGTCTTGTGATGTTAACTTGTTCGCGGGTCGTTCTACTAGGTAGAGGTTTCGACAATGATCCTTCTGCAGGTTCACCTATGGAAACCTTGTTATGACTTCTCCTTTCTCTAAATGATAAAGTTCAGTGGACTTCTCGCGACGTCGCCGGCGGCGAAGCAATCAGGTCGCTACGATCAGAACACTTCATCGGACCATTCAATCGATAGGAGCGACGGACGGTACGTACAAAGGGCAAGGATGTAGTCAACACGAGCTGATTTTGGTTTTGTTGTTGTACTTGTCACCTTTTTTACTCTTGCAGGCAAAGTGTCTGATTTTATTGTTGTTGCTGTCTCACCTTTTACACTCGTGCTGTTTATGCTATTGTTCCCGTCTCACCTTTTATACTTATATGGGCATTAAGTATGCTTTTGTTGTTGGACTTTTACCTTCTATACTATTGCGGCCAACGAGTCTGCTTTAATTGTTGTTGCTATATCACTTTTTACACTCGTGATGGCAAGGATACTAGTTTTGTTGTTGTTATCGACTCGCCTTTTAAGTATGCATTTGTTGTTGGACTTCTCACCTTTTATACTCGTACAAGTAAGAAGCATGCTTTGTTGTTGCCGCCTCACCTTTTATGCTCTTGCGAGCAAGGAGTAAGTTTTGCTGTTGTCGTCTCGCCTTTTATACTTGTGCATGCAAGGAGTATGCATTTGTTGTTGTTGTTGTATCGCCTTTTATACTCATACAGGCAGGGAGTCTAGTTTTGTTGTTGTTGTTGTCTCACGTTTTAAACTCGTGTGGGAAAGGAGTATGGTTTTGTTGTTGCTGCTGGCTCGCATTTTATGCTCCTGGGGGCAAGGAGCATGCTCTATTGTTACTATCCCGATTTTTATGCTCGTGCGAGAAAGGAGTATGCGTTTGCTGGTGCGAACAAGGAGTCTAGTTTTATTGTTGTTGCCATCTCGCTTTTAAACTCGTGCGAGTAAAGAGTGTGCTTTGTCATTACTGCCTTACCTTTTATCCTCGTTTGGGCAAGGAGTATGCTTTACTGTTGCCGCCTCGCCTTTTATACTCGTGCAAGTAGGGTATATGCTTTTTTTTGTTGTTGCTGTCTCGCCTTTTATCCTCTTGCAGACTAGAAGATGCTTTGTTGTTGTCGTCTCACCTTTTATACTCGTGCGGGCATGGAGTATGCTTTTGTTGTTGTTACCTTCTTGCCTTTTATACTTGTACAGGCATGGAGTCTGGGTTTATTGTTGTTTCTGCCTCACTTTTTACACTCGTGTAGGAAAGCAGCTTGCTTTATTGTTGCCGTCTCGCCTTTTATAGTCATGTGGGTAAGGAGTATGCCTTGTTGTTACTGCCCCACTTTTTATAGTCGTGTGGGCATGCATCATGCTTTGTTCTTGCCATCTTGCCTTATATAGTCGTGCAGGCAAGAAGTATGTATTTTTATTGCTGTCTCGCCTTTTATACTCTTGCTGGCAAGGTGTATGCTTTTGTTGTTGTTGTCGTGTCGCCTTTTATACTTGTGCGGGCAAGCAGCATGCTTTGTTGTTGTCGTCTTGCCTTTTATACTCGTGCGGGCAAGCATCATGCTTTATTGCTGCCGTCTCGCCTTTTATAGCTGTGCGGGCTAGGAATATGCATTGTTATTGTCGTCTCGTCTTTTATACTCTTCCAAGCAAGGAGTCTGTTTTTGTTGTTGATGTTGTGATCTCGCTAATGAGGGCTACGGGTATGCTTTATTGTTGTCGTCTCGCCTTTTATACTCATGCGGGTAGGGAGTATGCTTTTGTCGTTATTGTTGTCATCTCGCTAGTGAGGGCTAGGTGCTTACTTTGCTGTTGCTGTCTCGCCATTTATACCTTAACGGGCAAGGAGTCCAGTTTTGTTGTTGTTGCCATCTTGCCCTTTTATACTCATATGGTCAAACAATATGCTTTGTTGTTGCCGTCTTGCCTTTTATGTTCATGCTGGCAAGAAGTATGCTTTGTTGTTACCGTCTCGTCTGTTGTATTCTTGCGGGCAAGGAGTCTACTTTTTTTGTTGTTGCGGTCTTACCTTTTACACTGTAGTGGGCTAGAAGTCTACTTTGTTGTTGCTACCGTCTCACCTTTTATACTTGTGTAGGTGAGGAGTATGCTTTTGTTGTTGTGCTTTTAGCCCTTTACACTCTTGCGGGCAAGGAGTCTGGTTCTGTTGTTGTTGTTGTCCCGCCTGTTATGGTCATGCTAGTAAAGAGTCTGGTTTTGTTGTTGTTGTTGTCTCACCTTTTATACTCGTGCGGGCACAAAGTATTCTTTTTTTGTTGTACTTTTCGCTTTTTATACCCTTGTGGGAAAGGAGTCTAGTTTTGCTGTTGTTGTCGTCTTGCCTATTATACTCGTGTGGGCAAAGAGTATACTTTTGTTGTTGTACTTTTCGCTCTTTATATTCTTTTGGGCAAGGAGTCTACTTTTACTATTGTTGTCGTCTCATCCTTACAACTGTCCGGGCAAAGAGTCTAGTTTTGTTGTTAATGTCGTCTCGCTTTTTATACTCAGGGGGTCGAGGAGTATACTTTTACTGTTGCACTTGTCACCTTTTGTACTCTTGCAGCCAATGAGACTGCTTTTTTTGCTGTTACCGTCTCGTATTCTATACATGCATGGGCTAGGAGTCTG
Organism: Carallia pectinifolia; assembly: GCA_037832335.1. Lineage (NCBI taxonomy): Eukaryota > Viridiplantae > Streptophyta > Magnoliopsida > Malpighiales > Rhizophoraceae > Carallia > Carallia pectinifolia. The sequence continues at coordinate 2,727,418 of CM075454.1, read as the reverse complement.
CTTTCCTATTGTTGTCGTCTCGCCTTTTATACTCTTGTGGACAAGGTGTATGTTTTGTTGTTGTCGTCTTGCCTTTTATACTTGTGCGGGCAACGACTAAGCTTTAATGTTGCCTTCTCGCCTTTTATACTCGTGCGGTTAAGAAGCATGCATTGTTGTTGCCCCCTTTCCGTTTATACTTCTACAAGCAAGAAGTATCGTTTTGTTGTTGTTTTTCGTCTCGCCTTTTATACTTATACGGGTAAGGAGTCTGGTTTTGTTGTTGTTACCGTCTCGCCTTTTTTACTCATGTAGGCAAGCAACATGCTTTGTTGTTACCGTTTGGCCTTTTATAGTCGTGCGGGCAATGAGTATGCTTTGTTGTTACCGTCTCGTCTTTTATACTCGAATGGATGAGGAGTGTACTTTTGTTTTTGTACTTGTCACCTTTCATACTCTTCCGGGCAAATAGTCTAGTTCTGTTGTTGTTGCCGTCTTGCCTTTTATACTTGTGCAGGCAAGGAATATGCTTTTGTTGTTGTGCTTTTTGCCTTTTAAACTATTGCGGACACGAAGTCTACTTTTGTTGTTCTTGCCGCATCGTGTTTTATACACGCGCAAGCAATGAGTCTGGCTTTGTTGTTGTTGCTGTCTTCGCTTTTTATATTCGTACAGCCAAGGAGTATACTTTCGTTGTTGTAGCTTTCGACTTGTATACTCTTGTGGGTAAGGAGTCCACTTTTGTTGTTGTTGTCGTCTAGCCTTTTATACTCATGCAGGTTGGAAGTCTGCTTTTGTTGTTGTTACCATCTCGCCTTTTATACTAGTGCCGGCAAGCAATCGGCTTCATTGTTTCCGTCTTGCCTTTTACACTTGGGCTGGCGAGGAGCATACTTTTGTTGTTGTACTTGTCGCCTTTTATACTCTTGCGGGCAAGGAGTCTGTTTTTGTTATTATCGTCGGCTAGCTTTTTATATTCATGAGGGCTATGATTTTCCTTTGCAGTTGATACCGTCTCACCTTTTATGGTCATGCAGGCAAGGACGATACTTTTGATTTTGTACTTTTTGCCCTTTATATTCTTCAAAGCATGGAGTCCACTTTTGTTGTTGTTTTCGTCTCGCCTTGTATACTTGTTCATGCTGGGAGTCTGCTTTTGTTGTTGTTGACGCCTTGCCTTTTATACTCGTGCCGGGAGGGAGTATGCTTTTTTTTCCATTGCCGTGTCGCCTTTTATACTCGTACTGGCAAGAAGTCTGGTATGTTGTTGTTGCCATCGGGCTTTTTGTACTCGTGCGAGCAAGCAGCATGCTTTATTGTTGCCATATTGCCTTTTATACTCGTGTGGGCAAGGTATATTGCCTTCATTGTTGTACTTTTTGCATTTTATACTCTTGCAGGTAAGTAGTCTAGTTTTGTTGTTATTGCCTTCTCGCCTTTCATACTCGTGCAGGCAAAGAGTATACTTTTGTTGATATATTTTTTGCCTTTTATACTCTTGCGGGCAAGGAGTCAACTTTTATTGTTGTTTCCATCTTGCCTTTTATGCTCGTGTGGGTAAGGAGTCTGGCTTTGTTGTTGTTGCTGTCTCGCCTTTTATACTCGTGTTTGCAAGGAGTATACTTTTGTTATTGTGCCTTTTGCCTTTTATACTCTTGCAGGCAACGAGTCTCCTTTTATTGTTGTTGTCGTCTCGCCTTTCTTACTCGTGTGGGGTAGGAATCTGCTTTGCTGTTATTAGCATCTTGACTTTCATATTCGTGCGGGCAGGGTGTATGGTTTTGTTATTGTTTGTCGTCTTGCTTTTGTACTCATGCGAGCAATGAGTATACTTTTGTTGTTGTACTTTTTTCCTTTTGTACTGTTGCGGGCAAGGAGTTTGCTTTTGTTGTTGTCACTATCTCGCCTTTTATACCTATGCAAGCAAAAATTCTGGTTTTGTTGTTGTTGCCCCCTCGCCTTTTATACTCATGCGGGCAAGGAGTGTGCTTTTGTTATTGTTGTTGTCTCACGTTCTATACTCGTCTGGGGCTAGGAGTGTGCTTTGTTGTTATTGCTGTCTCGCCTTTTATACTCTTGCGGGCAAGGAGTATACTTTTGTTGTTGTACCTTTTGCCTTTTATACACTAGCGAGCAAAGAGCAGGCTTTTGTTGTTGTTACTATCTCACCTTTTACACCCGTGCGGGCAAGGAGTCTGGTTTTGTTGTTATTGTTGTCATGCCTTTTATGCTCGTGTGGGCAATAAGTGTGCATTGCTGTTGCCGCCTCACCTTTCATATTCATGCGGGCAAGGAGCGTTCCTTTGTTAATGTTGTCGTCAAACGCTTTATACTTGTGAGGGCAAGGAATTTGGTTTTGTTATTGTTACCGTGTCGCCTTTTATGTTTGTGAGGGTGAGGAGCATGCTTTGCTTTTGTCGTCTCACCTTTTATACTTGTGCAAGTAAGGAGTATCCTCTGCTATAGCCGTCGCGCCTTTTATAGTTGTGCAGGCAAAGACTATGCTTTTGTTGTTGTTGCCATCTCAACGTTGATACTTGCACGAGCAAGTAGTCGAGCTTTGTTGTTGCTGTCTCAACTTTTATACACGCCTTTTATAAGTGTGCAAGTAAGGAATATGCCCTACTGTTACCATATTGCCTTTTAAGCTCATACAGACAAATAGTATGCTTTGCTGTTGCTGTGTCGTATGGACAAGGGGTCTGGTTTTGTTTTCATTTCTCTCTTACCTTTGATACATGTGCAAGCAAGCAGCACGCTTTGTTGTTGTCGTCTCGCCTTTTATACTAATGTAGACATGGAGTTTGCTTTGTTGTTGCTGTCTCACCTTTTATACACTTGCAGGCAAAGAGTCTGGTTTTGTTGTTGTTGCCATCTCAATTTTTATACTCGTTTGGGCAAGGAGTATGCTTTGCAGATGTCATCTCGCCTTTTATAGTCATGCGAGCACAGGGTATGCTTTTGTTGTTCCTATTGTCTTGCCTTTTACGCTCGTGCGGGCAAGGATTCTTGTTTTGTGTTGTTTTCATCTTGCCTTTCATACATGTATGGGTTAAGAGTATGCTTCGCTGTTGTCATCTCACCTCTTATACTTGTGCGAGCAAAGAATGTGCTTTTGTTGTTGTTGCCATTTCGCATTTTATACTCGTGCGGGCGAGGGGCATGCTTTTTAGTTGCCGTCTCGCCCTTTACACTCTTGCGGGAAAGGAATATGCTTTGCTGTTGCTGTCTCGCCTTTTATACTCGTGCAGGCAAGGAGTATGCTTTTGTTGTTATTGCTGTCTCAACTTTTATACACGTACGGGTACTGAGTCTAGTTTTGTTGTTATTGTCGTCTCATCCTTTATACTCGTGCGGGCATGGAGTATGCTTTGTTGTTGTTGTCTCGTCTTTTATACTTTTGCAGCAAGGACTATGCTTTACTATTGCTGTCTCGGCTTTTATACAATTGACGGAAAGGAGTATGCTTTATACTCATGCAGGCAAGGAGTATGCTGTGCAGTTGCTGTCTCGCCTGTTATACCCATGTGAGCAAGGGGCACCCTTTTGTCATTGTTGTCGTCTTGCCTTTTATACTCATATGGCAAGGAGTCTGGTTTTGTTATTGTTGCTATCTCGCTGTTTACACCCATGCGGGCAAGGAGTATACTTTTGTTTTTGTACTTTTTGCCTTTTATACTCATGCAGGCAAGGAGTCTGCTTTGCTATTGTTACCATCTCACATTTTACACTCTTGAGAGCAAGTAGTATACTTTTGTTGTTGTACTTTTTTCTTTTTATACTCTTGTAGACAAGGAATCCAGTTTTGTTGTTGTTTTTATCTCGCCTTTTATCATTGTGCGGGCAAGGAGTGTAGAATTGTTGTTGTTACCATCCCGCCTTCCATACTTGGGAGGGCAAGGAGTGTACTTTCGTTGTTGTGCTTGTCATCTTTTATGCTTTTGCAAGCAAGGAGCCTGGTTTTGTTGTTTTTGCCTTCTCGCCTTTTACACTAGTACGAGCTAGGAGTCTGCTTTGCTGTTGTTACCGTCTTGCCTTTTTGAACGCGCGCAAGAAGGTGTATACTTTTCTTGTTGTAGTTTTCGCCTTCTACACTCTTGCGGGTAATGAGTCTAATTTTGTTGTTGTTATTGTCTCGCATTTTATACCTGTGCAGGCAAAGAATCTGGTTTTGTTGCTATTGCCGCCTCGCCTTTTATACTCTGGCAGAGAAGGAGTCTACTTTTGTTGTTGTTTCTGTCTCGCCTTTTATCTTTGTGCAGTTAAGGAGAGTAGTTTTGTTATTGTTGTCATCCCGCCTTTTATACTCGGGAGGGCAAGCAGTCTACTTTTGTTGTTGTGCTTGTTGCCTTTTATACTCTTGCAGGCAAGGAGTATGGTTTTGTTGTTATTGTTGTCCCGCCTTTTATACCTTGCTGTTGCTGTTGCCATCTCGACTTTTATACTCGTGCAGGCAAGTAGTATGCTCTTGTTTTTATTATCGTCTCGCCCTTTATACACGTACAGCCAAGGACTCCGGATTCGCTATTGTTGCCATCTTGTCTTTTATATTCGTACGGCTGAGTGGCAAGCTTTGTTGTTGCCGTCTGCCTTTTATACTCGCGTGGGCAAAGAGTATGCTTTCCTGCTGTCTCTCGCTTTTTGTACTCTTGAAAGGAAGGCGACTAATTTTGTTGTTGTTGTCATCCCGCCTTTTACACCTATGTAGGCTAGAAGTTTGCTTTGCTGATGTTACCGTCTCGCCATTTGTACTCATTCGGGCATGGAGCAGACTTTTGTTATTGTAGTTTTTGCCTTTTATGTTCTTGCAGGCAAGGAATCCACCCTCGTTCTTGTTGCGGTCTTGCCTTTTGCACTCTTGCAGGCTAGAAGTCTACTTTGCTGTTGTTGTCGTCTTGCCTGGTCTTTTCATGCGGGCAGGGGGTATACCATTGTGGTTGCATTTTTCGTGTTTTATACTCTTGCAGGTAAGGAGTTTGGTTTTATTGTTGTTGTTGTCTTGCCTTTTATACTTGTATGGTTAAGGAGTCTGGTTTTGTTGTTGCCATCCTACTATTCATACTCATGCGGGCAAGCAGCATCCTTTTGCTATTGCACTTTTTACCTTTTATACTCTTGTAGGCAAGGAGTCTTGTTTTATTGTTTTTGTCGTCTAGGCTTTTATACTCGTGCGGGCAAGCGACATGCTTTGTTGTTGTCGTCTTGCCGTTTTTACTTTTGCGTGTAAGGAGTCTACTTTTGCTATTGTTATCTTCCCTTTTGTACTTGTGCAGGCAAGGAGTATGGTTTTGTTGTTGTTGTTGGCTCTCCTTTTATACTCATGTGAGAGAGCAGTATACTTTGTAGTTGCTGTCTCGCCTTTTATACTCCTGCGGGCAAGTAGTATACTTTGATATTGCCTTCTCACATTTTATACTTGTGTGGGTAGGGTGCATTCTTTTGTTGTTATTGTCGTCTCGCCCTTTGTAGTCGCACGGGCAAGGACTTTGGTTTTGTCATTGTTGCCGTCTCACCTTTTCTACTGTCGTCTCACTCTTTATACTTTTGAGGGGAAGGAGACTGCATTTGTTGTTGTTGTCATCTCGACTTGTATACTTGTGCGAGCAAGGAGTATACTTTTGTTGTTGCACATTTCGCCTTTTATACGCTTACGGGTAAAGAACCTGCTTTTATTGTTGTTGCTATCCCGCTTTTGGCACTCATATGGGTAAGGAGTCTGGTTTTGTTGTTGTTTCCATCTCACCTTTTATACTTCTGTGGGCAAGGAGTATACTTTTGTTGTTGCACTTTTCGCCTTTTATACTCTTGCGGGCAAAGACTCTCATTTTATTGTTTTTGCCATCCAGCCTTTTATACATGTGCGGGCAAGAAGCATGATTAGTTGCTATCGTCTTACCTTTTATACCCTTACAGACAAGGAGGCTGCTTTCGTTGTTGTTGCTGTCTTGCCTTATATACTTATGCGGGAAAGGAGTCTCGTTTAGTTGTTGTTGCCGTCTCGTCTTTTATACTCGCGTGGCCAAGGTGTATGCCTTAATATTTCCATTTACCTTTTATATTCGTGCAGGCAGGGAGCATGCGTTCGTTGTAGTTGCTGTCCCGCGTTTTACACTCGTACAAGCAAGGATTCTGCTTCGCCATTACTACTGTCTCGCCTTTAATATTGGCGCAAGTAGGGAGTATTCTTTTGTACTCGTACAGGCAAGGAGTATACTATTGTTTTTGCAGGTTTTGCCTTTTATATTCTTGCGGGCAAAGAGTCTACTTTTCATGTTGTTGTTGTCTCGCCTTTTATATCCATGCGTGCAAGGAGTCTAGCTTTGTTGTTGTTGTCGTCTTCCTTTTCATGCTCGGGCAGACGATGAGTATACTTTTGTTGTTGTTCTTGTCGCCGTTTATACTCTTGCGTGCAAGGAGTCTGCTTTAGTGTTGTTGTCGTCTTGCCTTTTATACTCCTGCGGGCAAGAAGTCTCGTTGTGTTGTTGTCGCCGTCTCGTCTTTTCTACTCGTGCAGGCAAGCAGCCTGCTTTGTTGCTGTCGTCAGGTATTTAATACTAGTGCGAGTAGGGAGTATGCTTTTGTTGTTATTGTTGTGTCGCCTTTTACACTCGTTCGGATGAGTAGTTTGGTTTGGTTGTTGTGGTCGTCTCGCCTTTTATACTCATGCAGGCAAGCAGAATGCTTTGTTGTTGACGTCCCTCCTTTTCTACACGTGCAGGCAAGGAGTATGCTTTGTTGTTCCCATACCACCTTTTACACTCATGCAGGCAAGGAGTCTACTTTTGCTATTGTTGCCGTCTTGCCTTTTAAATTCATGCGTGCAAGAAGTATAGTTTAGTTGTTGTTGCATTCCCACCCTTTACACTCGTGCAGCGAGGAGTATCCTTTTGTTGTTGTATTTGTCGCCTTTTAGACTCTTGCAGGCATGCAGTCAGCTTTTGTTGTTATTGTTGTCTCGCCTTTTTATACTCGTATAGGTTGGGAGTCTTTTTTACTGTTGTTGCCATCTCGCCTTTCATACTCGTGCGGGCAAGGAATATACTTTTGACCTTTTATACTGTTGCAAGCAAGGAGCATGGTTTTGTTGTTATAGCTATTTCGCCTTTTATGCTCATGCGGCTAGGAGTCTGTTTTGTTGCGGTTGTACTCTCGCCTTTCATAGTTGTGCAGGCAAGGAGTATACTTTTCTTATTATACTTCCCATATTTTTGTACTCTTGCAGGCAAAAAGTTTGCCTTTGTTGTTACTGCTGTCTTGCCTATAAAAGGTGAGAGGGCAACAACAACAAAACCTGACTCCTCTTACAACTCTTTTCATAGTTGTACTCATGTCGGCAAGCAACACACTTTGTTGTTACCATCTCGCCTTCTATACTCGTGCGGGCAAAGAGTGTCCTTTGTTGTTGCGGTCTCGCCCTTTATACGATTGCAGGCATGGAGTCGGCTTTCGTTGTTATTCCCATCTCGCCTTTTATACTCGTATGGGCAAAGAGTCTAGTTTTGTTGTTGTTGCCCTCTCACCTTTTATACTAGCTCGGGCTAGGAGTTTGCTTTGTTCTTGTTGTCATCTCGCCTTTTATACTCATGCGAGCCAGGATTATACTTTTGTTGTTGTGCTTTTTGCCTTTTATACTCTTGCGGGCAAGGAGTCCACTTTTGTTGTTGGTGTTGTCTCGCCTTTTATACTTAGGTGGGCAAGGAAACTAGTTTTATTGTTGTTATCGTCTCACCTTTTATACTCGTGCAGGTAAGATGTATGCTTTGCTGTTACCATCTAGTCTTTTATACAAGAGCAAGCAAAGAGTATGCTTTTGTTGTTGTTCTCGTCTCGCCTATTATACTCGCTTGGGCAAGGGGAATGGTTTTGTTGTTGTTGACCTCTTGCCTTTTATACTCGTGTGGGCAAGCATCTTTGTTTTTTTGTTGTCGTCTCACCTTTTATACTTGTGCAGGCAAAGAGTATGCTTTGTCATTGCCATCTCGCCTTTTATACTCTTACAAGCAAGAAGTTGGCTTTTGTTGTTGTTGTCGTCTTGCCTTGTATACTCGTACAAGCAAGGAGTTTGGTTATGTTGTTGTTGCCGTCTCCCCTTTTATACTTGTGTAGACAAGGCGCACACTTTGTTGTTGAAGTCCTACCTTTTATACTCTTGCAGGCAAGAAGTATGGATTGCTATTACTGTCTCGCCCTTTTTAGTCACATGGGCAAAGTGTATGCTTTTGTTATTGTTGCCATCTCACCATTCATACCTGCATGGGAGAGTAGTTTGGTTTTGTTGTTGTTGCTGTCTCGCCTTGTATACTCGTGCAGGCAAGGAGCATGCTTTGTTGTTGTCGTCTCGCCTTTTATACTCGAACAGGAAAAGAGTGTGTTCTGTTGTTGCTGTCTCGCCATTTATGCTCGTGTGGGCTAGGAGTCTGCTTTGCTATTATTACCGTTTTAGCTTTCATATTCATGTGGGCAAGGATTATACTTTTGCTTTTGTACTTTTCCCATTTATATTCTTGTGAGCAATGAGTCTAGTTTTGCTGTTGCTCCCATCTCGGGTTCAATATTGGTGCGGGTAGGGAGCATGCTTTTGTTGTTGATGCCATCTCGGATTTTACACTCGTACAAGCGAGTAGTCTAGTTTTGTTGTTGTTGTCGTCTCGCGTTTTGTACTCTTGTGGGTAAGTAGCATGCCTTGTTGATGCCCTCTTGCATTTTACACTTGTGTGGGCGCATAGTATGCTCTGTTGTTGCCGTAACACATTTCATACTCTTGCAGGCAAGGAGTCTACTTTTACTGTTATTGTCGTCTCGCCTTTTATACTCGTACTGGAAAGGAGTTTGGCATTATTGTTGTTGCTACCTCGCCTTTTACACTCGGGTAGAAGAGGAGTATACTTCTGTCGCTGTACTTGCCGCCTTTTATACTCTTGAGGGCAAGGAGTCTACTTTTTTTGTTGTTGCTGTATCGCCTTTTATACTCATGCGGTCTAGAAGTCCTCATCATTGTTGTTGGCGTCTTGTCTTTTATACTCGTGCTAGCAAAGAGTATACTTTGTTGTTCTACTTTTTGCCCTTTATACTCTTTCAGACAAGGAGTTTTCTTTTGTTGTTGTCGCTGCCTTGGCGTTTATACTCATGCAAACAAGGAGTTTGATTTTGTGATTGTTGCTATCTTGCCTTTTATAATCGTATGGCCAATGAATAAAGAGTATGCTTTGCTGTTGTTGTCTCGCCTTTTATACTCATGCGGGCAAGGACTATGCTTTTGTTTTTGTTCTTTTCGCCTTTTATATTCTTGCAAGCAAAGAGCCTACTTTTGCTGTTGTTGTCGTCTCGCCTTTTCTATTTGTGCGGGCTTGGAGTCTGGTTTTGTTGTTGCTGTTGTCTCTCCTTTTATACTCATGCAGGAAAGCAACATGCTTTGTTGTTGTTGTCTTGCATTTTGTACTCGTATGGGCAGCAAGTATGCTTTGTTGTCACCGTCTTACCTTTTTAGCTCTTGCGGGCTAGGAGTCTACGTTTTTTGTTGCTGCTGTCTCGCATTTTATACTCGTGTAGTTAAAGAGTATGCTTCACTGTTGTCGGGTCGTCTTTCATGCTCGCGTGGGCTAGGAGTATGCTTTTGTTGTTGTTACTGTCTCGCCCTTCATACTCATGTGGGCAAGTAGTATGCTTAGTTGTTGCTGTCTCACCTTTTGTACTCTTACGGGCAAGGAGTCTGCTTTTGTTGTTGTTGTCGTCTCGCCTTTTATGCTCATACGGGCAAGGAGTCTGGTTTTTTTGTTGTTGTCATCCCGCATTTTATACTAGTGTGGGCTAGGCGTAAACTTTTGTTGTCGTACTTTTTAGCTTATATAGTCTTGAAGGGAATGAGGCTACTTTTGCTGTTGTTTCCATCTCGCCTTTAACAGTCGCGCGGGTAAGGAGTCTGGTTTTGTTGTTGTTATTGTCTCGTCCCTTGTATCGTACGGGCAAGGAGTCTGCTTTTGTTGTTGTTGCAGTCTCGTCGTTTATGCTCGTGCGGGCTAAGAGTCTGCTTTATTGTTCCTGCCATCTCGCCTTTTATGATCTTGCGGGCAAGGAGTATGCGTTGCTGCCATCTTGCCTTTAAAACTCTTGCAGGTAAAGAGTATGCTTTGTTGTTGCTGGCTTGGCTTTTATACTCTTGCGGGCAAGGATTAAACTTTGATGTTGCCCTCTCGCCTTTTGTACTCGTGCGAGCTGAGAGTATGTTGCTACTATTATTGCCATCTTTCCTTTTACACTTGCACAAGCAAAGAGTCTGGTTTTGTTGTTGTTGCCAACATGCCTTTTATACATGCGTCAGAAAAGTGCATGCTTTGTTGTTGCCATCACGCCTTTTATACTCTTACGAGCAAGGAATCAACTTTTTTTGCTGTTGTCGTCTCACAATTTGTACTCGTACAGGCAGGGAGTCTAGTTTTCTTGTTGTTCCTGTCTCATTTTTTATACTCGTTCGAGCAAAGAGTATGCTTTACGGTTGCCGTCTCGCCTTTTGTGCTCCTGTGGGCAAAGAGCATGCGTTTGTTGTTGTTGTTGTCTTACCTTTTACACTTGTGTGGGCAAAGAGTAATGATTTTGTTGTTGTTGTTGTCTCGCCTTTTATACTCATGTGGGCGAGAAGCATGCTTTGATGTTGTCGGCTCGCCTTTTTTACTCATACGGGCAAAGAATATGCTTTGTTGTTGCCATTTTGCCTTTTATACTCGTGCAGGTAAGGAGCATGCTTTGTTGTTGTCGGCTTGCCTTTTATACTCTTGCGGGCAAAGAATATGCTTTGTTGTTTCCGTTTCGCCTTTTATACTTGTGCAGGCAAGCAGCATGCTTTGTCGTAGCCATCTAGCCATTTCTACTTGCGCAGGCAAGTAGTATGCTTTGTTGTTGCTGTCTCGCCTTTTATACTCTTGCGAGCACAAGGAGTTTGTTTTTGTTGTCGTCGTAGTCTCGCCTTTTATTCTCGTGAGTGCTAGGCTTCTACTTTGCTATTGTTATTGTCTCACCTTTTATACTCGTGCGAGCAAAGAGTTTAGTTTTTTTTATACTTTTTGCCTTTTATGTTCTTGCAGGCAAGCAGTCTACTTTGGCTATTGTTGCCATCTCGCCTTTTATACTCGTGTGAGCAAGGTGTCTAGTTTTGTTGTTGTTGTTATCTTGCCTTTTCTACTTGGGTGGGCGAAGAATATACTTTTGCTGTTGCACTTGTCGCCTTTTATGCTCTTACGTGCAAGGTGTCTGCTTTTGTCGTTGTTGTTGTCTCATCATTTACACTCGTGCAGACTAAGAGTCTACTTTTCCGTTGTTGCTGTCCTGCCTTTTATGCTATTGTGGGTAGGAAGTATGCTTCTGTTGTTGTGCTTTTTGCCTTTTACACTATGGTGGGCAAGGAGCTTGCTTTTTTTGTTGTTGTTGTCTCACCTTTCATACTCTTGCGGGCAAGGAGTTGGGTTTTGTTGTTGTTGTCGTCTCGCATTTTATACTCAAGCAGGCAAGGAGTATACTTTTGTTGTCGTACTTTTTGCCTTTTATGCTCGTGCAGGCAAGGAGTATGGTTTTGTCGTTGTTACTGTCTCACCTTTTATACTCGGGCAAGCGAGGAATACACTTTTGTTGTTGTACTTGTCGCATTTTATACTCTCGCGGGCAAGAAGTCTGCTTTTCTTGTTGTTGCCATTTTTTGCCTTTTATACTCAAGCTAGCAAGGAGTCTGCTCTGCTGTTGTTGCCATCTCGCATTTTATGGTCGTCTGGGCAAGGAGTATACTTTTTTTGTTGTAGTTTTTGCCTTTTATTGTCTTATGTGTAAAGAGTTTACTTTTGGTGTTGTTGTTGTCTCACCCTTTATACTTGTGTGGGCAAGGAGTCTAGTTTGTTATTGTTGGCATCTTGCTTTTTATACTCGTGCGAGCAATGAGTAAAGAGTATCCTTTGCAGTTCCCGGCCCTTTATACTCGCGTGGCAAGGAGTTTGCTTTTGTTATTGTTGCCATCTCGCCTTTTACACTTGTGCGGGTAAGGAGTGTACTTTTGTTATTGTGCTTTTCACCTTTTATCCTCTTGCGAGCAGGGAGGCTTACTTTTATTATTGTTGTTATCTCGCCTTTTATACTCGTGCAGGCTAGGAGTCTAGTTTTGTTGTTATCGTCTCGCAATTTACACTTGTGCGGGTAAGCAGTATGCTTTGTTGTTGTTGTCTCGTCATTTATACTCATGCAAGTTGGGAGTGTGCTTTTTTTGTTGTTGCCGTCAAGCCTATTATACTCATGTGGGGAAGCAGCAAGATTTGTTGTTACCTTCACGCCTTTTATACTCGTGCGGGCAAGGAGTTTGCTTTGTTGTTGTCGTTCCTCCTTTTATACTCTTGCAGGCATGGAGCCTACTTTTACTATTGTTGTTGTCTTGCTTTTTATACTTGTGCAGGGTACGCGTATACTTTTGTTGTCATACTTTTTGCCTTTTATACTACTGTGGGCAAAGAGTCCACTTTTGTTATTGTTGTCCTTTCGCATTTTATACTGGTGTGGGCAAGGAGTTTGGTTTCGCTGTTGTTGCAGTCTCGCCTTTTATACCCGGACGGGCAAGGGGTATACTTATGTTATTGTACTTGTTGCCTTCTGTACTCTTGTGGGTAAGCAGTCTGCTTTTGTTGTTGTTGCTGTATCGCCATTTCTACTTGTATGGGCTAGGAAGCTGCTTTCTTGTTGTTGCCATCTCGCCTTTTATACTTGTATGGGCAACGAGTATGATTTGTTGACGTCATCTTGCCTTTTCTGCTCTTGCGGCTAGGAGTCTGCTATTGTTAATATTGTCGTCTCAGCTTTTAAACATGTATGGGTAAGGAGTCTATATCTGTTGTTGTTCCTGTCTCACCTTTTATACTCGCGCGGGCAAGTAACATGCTTTGTTGTTGCTATCTCGCCTCTTATACTCTAGCGGGCAAAGAGTATGCGTTGCTATTGCTGTATCACCTTTTATACCCGTACGGGCAAGGAGTATGTCATCGTTGTTGTTGCCATCTCACCTTTTATACTGGTACCGGGAAGGAATCTGATTTTGCTGGCGTTGCTGTCCACCTTTTGTACTCGTGCAGGCAAGGAGAATGCTTGATTGCTACATCTTGCCTTTTGTACTCATGAGGGGCAAAGTGTATGCTTTTTTGTTGACGTCTCACCTTTTATACCATTGCACGGAAGGAGTATGCTTTGTCGTTGTCATCTCGCCTTTTTACTCATATGGGGAAGCAGTTTGTTTTTGTTGTTGTTGTTGTCTCGTCGTTTATACTCGACTAGGCAAGGCCTATGCTTTGATGTCGTCGTCTGACCTTTTATGGTCATGCGGGTAAGGAGTATGCTCTACTGTTGTCGTCTCGCCTTTCATACTGAAGCGAGCAAGGAGTATACTTTTTTTGTTTCACTTTTCACCTTTTATACTCGTGCGGGGGAGGAGTTTAGTTTTATTGTTGTTGTCGTATCGCCTTTTATACTCATGGAGGCAAGGAGTATGCTTTTTGTAGTACTTTTCACCTTTTATACTCGTGCAGGAAAGGAGTCTGGTTTTGTTGTTGTTTTCATATTGCTTTTTATACTCGTGCAAGCAAGGAGTATAATTTTTTGTTGTACTTTTCACCTTTTATGCTCTTGTGGGCAAGGAGTATGCTTTTATTGTTTTTACGGTCTCACCATTTGCGCTCGTACAGGCAAGGAGTCTGATTTTGTTGTTGTTGCCGTCACCAATTTATAGTCATGCAGGCAAGGAGTATGCTTTGTGGCTATCGTCTTGCCTTTATACACGGGTGGGCAGGGACTATGCTCTTGTTGTTGATGTCATCTAGCCTTTTATACTCGTACGACAAGGAGTATAGTTTTGATGTTATTGACTTGCATTCTATACTCATTAGGCCAAATGCTTTGTTGTTGCCGTCTCACCTATTATACTCGTGCGGGCAAGGAATGTGCTTTATTACAGACGCCTCGGCTTTTGTACTCTAGCCGGCATGGAATCCACTTTTGTTGTTATTGCTACCTCACCGTTTATACTCGTGTAGGCTAATCTGCTTGTTGCTTTTACCATCTCGCCTTTTATACTCATGCCGGCATGGAGTATACTTTTGTTTTTACACTTTTTGCCTTTTATATTCTTGCAGGCAAGGAGTATACTTTTGTTGTTATCGTCTCACTATTTATACTCGTGTAGGCTAGGAGTCTGCTTTGCCACTGTTGTCATCTCGCTTATATACTCGCGCGGGCACAAAGCATACTTTGGTTGTTGCACATTTTATCTTTTATACTCTTGTGGGCAAGGAGTCTACTTTGGTTGTTTTTGTCATCTCGCCTTTTATACTCATGCGGGCTAAGAGTCTGCTTTGTTGTTGTTGCCGTCTAGCCTTTTATACTCATGCAGGCAAGGTATACACATTTGTTGTCGTACTTTTCGCCTTTTATACTCTTGCGGGCAAAGAGTCTGGTTTTGTTATTGTTGCTATCTCACCTTTTATACTCGTGTGGGTTAGGAGTCTGTTTTGCCATTAATACCGTCTCGTCCTTTGTATTCGTGTGGACAAGCAGTATGCTTTGTTGCTGCCATCCCACCTTTTATACTTTGGCAGGCGAGGAGTCTGCCTTTATTGTTGTTGTCGTTTTGCCTTTTAAACTCGTGCGGGCTAAGAGCCTGCTTTGCTATTATTATCGTCTCGCCTTTTGTACTCGTGCGGGTAAAGAGTCTGGCTTTGTTATTGTTGTTGTGTCACCTTTTATACTCGTGTGGGATAGGAGTGTGCTTTGCTCTTGTTGTAGTCTTGCCATTTATACTCGTGCGGGAAAGGAGTATACTTTTTTGGTTGTTCTTTTTGCCTTTTATACTCTTGCGAGCAAGGTGTCTACTTTTGTTCTTGGTGCTGTCTCGCCTATTACACTTATGCGAGCAAGGAGCCTGGTTTTGTTGTTGTTGGTATCTTGCCTTTCATGCTCGTGCGTGTAAGCAGCATGCTTTGCTGTTACCGTTTAGTTTTTTTATACTAGTGTGGGCTGGTATTACATTTTTCTTGTTGTTCTCATCTCGCCTTTTATACTCGTAAGGGTAGGGAGTCAAGTTTTGTTGTTGTTGCCGACTCGCCCTTCATACTCATGCTGGCAAGAAACATGTTTTATTGTTGCATCTTGTTTTTTATACTTGTGCTGGCAAAAAGTATGTAATGTTCTTGTCGACTCGCCTTTTATACTCATGCTAGCAATCAGCATGATTTATTGTTGCATCTCGCCTTTTATACTCGTGCGGGCAAAAACTATGCAATGTTGTTGCCATCTCACCTTTTATATTCTTGCGGGCAAGGAGTTGGCTTTGGTTGTTGTCGCCGCATAGCCATTTATGCTCGTACAGGCACGGAGACTGTTTTTGTTGTTGCTATCATCTCACCTTTTATACTCATAAGGCAAGGAGCAGGCTTTGTTGTTGTCGTCTTGCCTTTTATACTTGTGCCAACGAGGAGTATGCTTTGCTATTGTCATCTAGACTTTTTTACTCCTGCGAGAAAAGACAATGCTTTTGTTGTTATTTTTGTCTCACTTTTTATACTCGTACGGGCAAGGAGTCTGGTTTTGTTGTTGTTATCGTCTCGTCTTTTATACTCGCGAGGGCAAAGAGCATGCATTGGTTTTGTTGCTGCTACTGTCTTGCCTTTTATACTCGTGCAGGGAAGGTGTATGCTTTGTTTTTGCCCTCTTAACCATGCGTGCTAGGAGTCTACTTTGTTGTTACTATTGACTCGCTATTTATACTCGTGCGGGGAAGGAGTATAAATTTTTTTTAACTTTTTGCCTTTTATATTCTTGTGGGCAAAGACAATACTTTTGCTCTCATTGCTATCTCGCCTTTTATACTCTTGCGGGTAAGTAGTCTAGCTTTATTATTGTAGTCATGTCACCTTTTATACTCAGTGGGTGAGTAGTACACTCCTGTTCTTGTACTTGTCGCCTTTTATACTCTTGGGGCAACGAGTCTGGTATTGTTGTTGTTGCCATCTCGGTTTTTATAATCATGCGGGCAAGCAGCATGCTTTATTGTTGCCGAATCGCCTTTTATACTGGCACAAGCAAGGAGCATGCTACGCTATTCCTGACGAGCCTTTAACACTTGTGCGGGTAGGGAGTATGCTTTTGTTATTGTTGTCGCTTCGCCTTTTATACTCGTACGGATGAATAGTCTAGTTTTGTTGATGTTGCCGGCTCGTCTTTTACACCCATGCGGGAAAGTCGTGCGCTTTGTTGCTACCGTCTCACCATTTTTACTCGTGCGAGCAAGGACTATGCTTTGTTGTTGCTGTCTCACCTTTTAAACTCTTACGGGCAAAGAATCTACTTTTGTTGTTGTTGCCTTCTTGCCTTTTATAGCAAGGAGTATGCTTTTGTTGTTGTCACCATCTCGCATTTTATTCTCATATGGGCCAGGAGTATGCTTGGCTATTGTTGCTGTCTCGCCTTTTATACTCTTGTGGGCGAGGAGCATACTTTTGTTATTGTACTTTTCACCATTTATACACATGCAGGCAAGGAGTCTACATTTGTTGTTGTTGCTGTCTCGCCTATTATACTCATGCAAGCAAGGAGTCTAGTTTTGTTGTTGTTGCCATCTCACCTTTTATACTTAGGCAAGTGAGGAGTATACTTTTGTTGTTGCACTTGTTTCCTTTTATACTCTTCCGAGCAAGAAGTCTGCTTTTGTTGTTCTTGTCGTCTTGCATATTGCACTTGAGCGATAAAGAATTTACTTTTATTTATGTTTCAATTTCACCTTTTATACTCGCGCGGTCAAGAAGTCTGCTTTTGTTGATGTCGTCGTCTCGCCTTTATACTCGTGCAGGCAAACAACATGCTTTGTTGTTGTTGTCGCCTTTTTCACTCGTGCAGGCAATGAGTATACTTTTGTTGTTGTTACTGTCTTGCCTTTTATGCTCATGCAAGCAAGGAGTTTAGTTTTGTTGTTATCGTCATCTCACCTTTTATTTTCAGGCAAGAGAGGAGTTTACTTTTCTTGTTTTACTTGTTGCCTTTGATACTCTTGCGGGCAAGAAGTCCGCTTTTGTTGTTCTTGCCATCTCGTGTTTTATACTCGTGCAGGCAAAGAGTTTGGTTTTGTTGATGTTGTCATCTCACCTTTTATACTTGGGCGAGCGAGGAGTATACTTTTGTTGTCATGCTTGTCGCTTTTATACTCTTGCAGGCAAAGAGTCTGCTTTTGTTGTTGTTGTCGTCCTGCTTTTTATACTCATGCAGACAAAGAGTCTGCTTTGCTATTGTTGCCATCTTGCCTTTTGTACTCGTGTGGGAAAGGAGTATACTTTTGTTATTGTACTTTTTGCCTTTTATACTCCTACGGGCAAGGAGTCTGCTTCTATTGTTGTTGTCTCACCTTTTATCCTCGTACAGGCAAGGAGTTTGGTTTTGTTGTTGTTACCGTCTCGCATTTTATAATCGTACGGACAAGGAGTACACTTTGTCGTTGTCATCCCGTCTCTTATATCTGTGCGGGTTGGGAGTATGCTATTGTCGGTGTTGCTGTCTCACCTTTTATACTCGTACAAGAAAGTGTCTAGTTTTGTTATTGTTGTTGTCTCGCTTTTTATACTCTGGCAAGCGAGGGGTACACTCATGTTGTCGAACTTGTCGCCGTATATACTCTTACGGGTAAGGAGTCTGCTTTTGTTGCTGTTGCCGTCTCACCTTTTTTACTCGCACGGGCTAGGTGTCTGCTTTGTTGTTATTGCTGGCCCGCCTGTAATACTCGTGCGGGCAAGGAGCATGCTCTATTATTGTTTTGCCTTTTATGCTCATGCATGCTAGGAGTCTGATTTGCTGTTATTATCGTCTCGCCATTTATACTCATGTAGGGAAGGAGTATACTTTTGTTTTGAACTTGTTGCTGTTTATATTCTTGCAGGCAAGGACACTACTTTTGCTATTGCTCCCATCTCACCTTTTATACTCGCGCAGGCAAGGAGTCTAGTTTTATTGTTGCTACCGTCCTGCCCTTTGTACTCGGGCAAGTGAGTAGTATACTTTTGTTGTTGTACTTGTCGCCTTTTATACTCTTATGGGCAAGGAGTTTGGTTTTGTTGTTGATGTCATCCCGTTTTTTATACTCATGCAAGCAAGCAACAAGCTTTGTTGTTGTTGTCTCACCTTTTACAGTCACGTGGGCAAAGAGCATGCCATGTTGTCCCCATCTGGCCTTTAACGCTCTGAGCGGGCGGGGGGTATGATTTTGCTGTTGTTGTTATCTCACCTTTTATACTCGTATGGGCTAGTAGTCTGGTTTTGCTGTTGTCGTCTTACCTTTTATACTCGTGCTGGCAAGTAGCATACTTTGTTGTTGTCGTCTCACCTTTTTTACTCGTTCGGACAAGTAGTATGCTTTGTAGTTACCATCTCGCCTTTTAAGCTCTTGCAAGCAAAGAGTCTACATTTGTTATTGTTGCCTTCCTGCCTTTTATACTCGTTCGAGCAAGGAGTATGCTTTTGTTATTATTGGCATCTCGCCCTTTATGCTCACGCGGGCTAGGAGTCTGCTTTATTATTGTTGCCATCTCGTCTTTTATACTCGTGTAGGCAAGGAGTGTGCTTTTGTTGTTGTACATTTCGCTTTTTATACACGCACGGGCAAGGAGTCTACTTCTGTTATTGTTGTTGTCTCACCCTTTATACTTACCCGGGCAAAGAGTCCAGTTTTGTTATCGTTGGCATCTCGCTTTTTATACTCGTGCTAGCAATGAGTAAGGAGTATGCTTTTGTTATTGTTGCCATCTCGCCTTTTATACTCATACGGGCTCAGAGTCTGTTTTGCTATTGTTGTCGTCTCACCTTTTATACTCATGCGGGCAAGGAGTATAATTTTGTTGTTGTACTATTCGCCTTTTATACACGCGCGGATAGGGAGTCTATTTTTGTTGCTGTTGCTATCTCTCCTTTTATACTCATACAGGCAAGGAGTCTGGTTTTGTTGTTGTTGCCATCTCATCTTTTATAGTCGGGTGGGTGAGGAGTATACTTTTGTTGTTGTACGTCACCTTTTATACTTCAGGCAAGAAGTCTGCTTTTGTTGTTTTTATCATCTCGCATTTTATACTCTAGTAGGCAAGGAGCCTAATTTTGTTGATGTTACCATCTCGCCTTTTATACTCGTGCAGACCAGGAGTTTGTTTTTGTCGATGTTGTTGTCTCGCCTTTTATACTCGTGCAAGCAAGCAGCATGCTTTGTTGTTGCCATCTCGACTTTTACACTCGTGCGGGCAAAGAGTATGCTTTTGTTCCTTTTGCTATCTCGTCTTTTATACTCGTGTGGACAAGGAGTCTGGTTTTGTAGTCGTTGTTGTATTGCCTTCTATGCTCGGGTGAGAGAGGAGTATACTTTTGTTGTTGTACTTGTCACCTTTAATACTCTCGTGGGCAAGAAATTTACCTTTGTTGTTTTTGTTGTCTCGTGTTTTATAGTCGTGCGGGCAAGGAGTTTCATTTTGTTGATGTTGTGTCTCAACTTTTATGCTTGGGCGAGCAAGGAGTATACTTTTGTGGGCAAACAGTATGCTTGTCACCTTGTGTACTTGTCGCGCTTTATACTCCTCTGGGCAAGGAGTTTGCCTTTGTTGTTGTTACCGTGTCGCCTTTTATACTCACGCGGGAAGTATGGTTTGTTCTTGCCATCTCGCCGTTCATACTCGTGCGAGTAAGGAG
This sequence comes from Carallia pectinifolia, assembly GCA_037832335.1. Taxonomy (NCBI): domain Eukaryota; kingdom Viridiplantae; phylum Streptophyta; class Magnoliopsida; order Malpighiales; family Rhizophoraceae; genus Carallia; species Carallia pectinifolia. The sequence goes on along the minus strand of CM075454.1, from coordinate 2,707,711 downwards.
TATGCCTCGCTATTGCCGTCTCCCCTTTTATACTTGTGTGGACAGCGAGTATGCTTTTGCTGTTCTTACCATCTCGCTTTTTATACTCGTATAGATAAGGAGTCTAGTTTTGTTGTTGTTGCCCTCTCGCCTTTTATACTCATGCAGGCAACTAGCACGCTTTGTTGTTACCGTCTTGCCTTTTATACCCATGCAGACAATGAATATGCCTTATTGTTGTTGTCTCTCGCCTTTACACTCTTGTAGGCAAGAAGTCTATTTTCTTGTTCTTGCTATCTTGCCTTTATACTCGTGCAACTAGGAGTCTGCTTTGCTATTGTTGTCGTCTCACCTTTTATACTCGTGCAGGCAAGAATTAATTTTGTTCTTGTACTTTTCGCTTTTTATACATGAGCGAAAAATGAGTCTACTTTTGCTGTTGTTGTTGTCTCACCTTTTATACTCATGCGGGCAAGGAGTCTAGTTTTGTTGTTGTTGCCATCTTACCTTTTATACCCGGTCGAGCGACGAGTATACTTTTATTGTTGTACTTGTCGCCTTTTATACTCTTTTGTGCAAGAAGTCTGCTTATGTTGTTCTTGTTGTCTTGCCTTTTATACTCTGTTGGGCAACGAGTCTGGTTTTGTTGATGTTGTCGCCTCACCTTTTATACTTTGGCAGGTAGGGAGTATAATTTTGTTGGCAAGGAGTATGCTTGTCACCTTGTGTACTTGTTGCCTTTTATACTTTTGTGGGCAAGGAGTCATGCATTGTTGTTGTTGCCGTCTCGTCTTTTACACTCGTGCAGGCAAGCAGCATGCTTTGTTGTTGCTATCTCATTTTTTATAGTCATACAGGCAAGGAGTCTAGTTTTGTTATTGTTGCTGTCTAGCCTTTCATACTCGTCCGAGCAAAGAGTGAGAAGTATGCTTTGTTGTAGCCTTCTCGCTTTTTAAACTCATCCGGGTGAGGAGTATGCCTTTGTTATTGTTGTTGTCTCGCCTTTTTAACTCGTGCAGGCTAGGAGTCTGCCTTGCTATTGTTGCCATCTTGCCTTTTACACTCGTGCGGGCAAGGAGTATACTTTTGTTATTGTACTTTCTACCTTTTATACACTTTCAGGCAAACAATCTACTTTTATAGTCGTTGCTGTCTCGCCTTTTATACTTATGCGGGAAAGGAGTCTAATTTTGTTGTTGTTGCATTCTAGCCTTTTATAACTTAGCAGGCGAGGTGTAAAGTTTTATTTTTTGTACTTGTTGCATTTTATACTCTTGCAGGCAAGATGTCCACTTTTGTTGTCGTTGTCTTCTCTTCTTCTGTACTCGTGCGGGCAAGGAGTCTGGTTTTGTTATTGTTGTCGTCTCACCTTTTATACTCAAGCGTTCGAGAAGTATACTTTTGTTGCTTTACTTGTCGCCTTTTATACTCTTACGCGTAAAATGTCCACTTTTGTTGTTGTTGCTGTCTCACGTTTTATACTCATGCAGGCTAGGAGTCTACTTTATTGTTGTTGGTGTCTCACCTTTCAGACTGGTGTAGGCAAGGAGTAAGGGGTATGCTTTGCTATCGCCGTATCGCCATTTATACTCGTGCGGTCAAGGTATATCCATTTGTTAATGTTGCCGTCTTGCCTATTATACTCGTGTGGGCCAGGTGTCTGCTTTGTTATTGTTGTTGTCCCACCTTTATACTCGTGCGAGCAATGAGCATACTTTTGTTGTTGTACTTTTCGTCTTTTATACTTTTGCAGATGGGAGCCTGCTTTTGTTGGTGTTGGTGTCTCGCCTTCACACTCGTGAGGGCAAAGAGTCTGGTTTTGTTGTTGGTGACGTTTCACCTTTTTTGTTCAGACGAGCGAGAAGTATACTTTTATTATCGTCCTTGTCGCCTTTTAAACTCTTACATGCTAAATGTGCACTTATGTTGTTGTTGCTGTCCTGCATTTTATACACCTACAGGCTAGGTGTTTGGTTTGTTGTCATCTCGTATTTTATACTCATGGGGGTAAGGAGTACGAAGTATACTTTGCTGTTACTGTCTCGTCTTTTATACTCGTGCAGGCAGAATATGTTTTTGTTACTGTTACTGCCTCGCCTTTTATGCTCGTGCGGGCAACGAGTCGAGTTTACTGTTGTTGTCGTCTTGTCTTTCATACCTGTGCGGGCAATGAGTATACTTTTGTTGTTCTACTTTTATCCTTCTATACCCTTGCGGGAAGGGAGCCTGTATTTGTTGTTCTTGTAGTCTTGCCTTTTATACTCGTGCAGGTAAGGAGCCTGCGCATTTTATACTCGTGCGGATAAGGAGAATGCTTTGTTGTTACCGTCTTGTCTTTTATACTCGTGGGGGCTGGGAGTATGCTTTTGTTGTTGTTGCTATCTAGCCTTTTATCCTTATGCGAGCAAGGAGTACGTTTTTGTTGTTGTACCATTTACCTCTTATACCTTTATGGGCAATGAGCCCACTTCTGTCGTTGTTGCTGTCTCGCTTTTTATCCTTGTCCGAGCAAAGAGTATGGTGTTGTTGTTCTTATTGCCTCATATTTTACAATCATGCAGGTAAGGAGTAAGTTGTGCTGTTGTCGTCTCATTTTTTACACTCGTACGGGCTAGGAGTATGATTTTGTTGTGCCTGTCGTCTTGCCTTTCATACTCAGGCAGGCAAGGGAAATACTTATGTTGTTGCACTGGTTGCTTTCTTACTCTTGTGGGTAAGCAGTCTGCCTTTGTTATTGTTGCCGTCTCGCCTTATCTACTCGTTCGGGCTAGAAGTTTGCTTTGTTGTTGTCGTCGTCTTGCCTTTTACACTCGTGCGGGCAAGCAACATGCTTTGTTGTTTTCGTCTCGCCTTTTATATTTGTGTGGGCAAGGAGTAAGCAATGTTTGTCATGATTTTTATACTCACGCAGGCAAGGTGTCTGGTTTTGTTGTTGTTGTCGTCCCCCCTTTTATACTCGCGTGGGCAAGGAGTATGCTTTATTGTTGCTGTCTCACCATTTATACTCATGCAGGTAAAGAGCATGCATTGCTATTGTCACCTTGACTTTTGTACTTGTGCGGGCCAAGAGTACGTGTTGTGGTTGCCGTCTCGCTTTTTATACTCTTGAGAGGAAGGAGTACGTTTTGTTGTTGTCGTCTCACATTTTATAATCATACAGGCAAGGAGCCTGGCTTTGTTGTTGTGGTTGTCTCCCCTTTTATACTCGTGCGAGCAAACAATATGTTTTGTTGTTGCCATTTGCCTTTTATATTCACGCAGGTAAAGAGTATGCTTTTCTGTTACCACCTCACCTTTTATACTCTAGAGAGTAAAAAATATGCTTTGCTATTGCCCTCTTGCCATTTATGGTCATGCGGGCAAAGAATATGCGTTGCTACTACCATCTGGCCTTTTATACTCATCTAAGCAGCGAGTATGCTTTTGCGGTTGTTGTCGTCTCGCCTTTTATACTCGTGCGGACAAGAAGTCTAGTGTTGTTTTTCCTACCGTCTCGCCTTTTATGCTTGTGCGGGCAAGCTGCATCATTTATTGTTGTCGTCTCGCCTTCTATTCTAGTGCGGACAAAGAGTATGCGTTGTTGTTGCTGTCTCGCCCTTTATACTCTTACGAGCAAGGAATCTGCTTTTGTTGTTGTTGCCGCCTCGCCTTTATACTTGTACAGGCTAGAAGTCTACTTTGTTGTTGTTGCCATCTAGTCTTTTATACTCACGCGGGCAAGGAATATACTTTTGTTGTTGTACTTTTCGCCTTTTATACTATTGCAGCCAAGGAGCCTACTTTTGTTGCTCTCACTGTCGTACCTTATATTCTCGCGCGGACAAGCAGTCTGGTTTTGTTGTAGTTGTCCTCTCCCCTATTATACTCATGTGGATAAGGAGTATGCTTTGCTATTGTCGTGTTGCCTTTTTTTGGTTATGCGAGCAAAGAGTATGCTTTTGTTGTTGTTGTCGTCTCGCCTTATACTCGTGCAGGCAAGGAATCTAGTTTTGTTGTTGTTGTCATCTCCCCTTTTATACTAGTGCGAGCAGGGAGTATGCATGGTTGTTGTCGTCTCGCCTTTTATACTTCGGCGAGTAAGGAGTATGCTTTACTATTGCCGTCTCGCTTTTTTTACTCTTGTTGGCATAGAGCATGCTTTGCTGCTGTCGTCTTGCCTTTTATACTTGTACGAGCAAGGCATATGCTCTGGCCTTGCCGCCTCGCCGTTTATACTCGTGCAGGTAAGGATTATGCCTCGCTATTGTCATCTCGCCTTTTATACTCATGCGGAGAGCGAGTATGCTTTTGCTGTTGTTGTCGTCTCGCCTTTTATACGCGTACAGACAAGAAGTCTAGTTTTGTTGTTGTTGTCGTATCGTCTATTATGCTCGTGCGGACAAGCAGCATGCTTTGTTGTTGACGTCTTGCCTTTTATACTCTTGTTTGCAAGGAGTATACCATTGTTGTTGTTGCCGTCTAGCCTTTATGGTCGTGCAAGCTATGAGTCTTCTTGGCTGTTGTTGTCGCCTCGCTTTTTATACTTATGCAGGTAAGGAATATAGTTTTGTTGTTGTATTTTTCGCCTTTAATACTTTTGCGGATAAGGAGTATGCTTTTGTTGTTCCTACTGTCTCACCTTATAAGCTCGCGCGAGCAAGGAATTTGTTTTTGTCGTTGTTGTCGTCTTGCTTTTTATACTCATGTCGGTAAGGAGTATGCTTTGCTTTTGCCATCTCGCCTTTTTACTTGCGAAGGCAAAGAGTATGCTTTTGTTGCTATTGCTGTCTCGCCTTTTATATTGAAAGCAAAGAGTATGCTTTTGTTGCTATTGCTGTCTCACCTTCTATATTTGTGCGAACATAGAGTTTGTTTTTGTTGTTGTTGTCATCTCCCCTTTTATGCTCGTGCGGGCAAGGAGTATGATTTTGATATCAGTTGATTTATTTGTGAGTGCAAAAGTTGCTCTGTTGCCTCACTTGGGTGGTCTCATGATCATCCATGAGGATCATCCATGTTTCGTTGCTGGAACTTTTACTCCCTCCTCCAGTATTGGTGGGAAGTCGGGTGGTATGCCATCAGCTATGCAGGTAAAGCATGGGCTGAAGAAGGGAGAAGTCACCTACTTTGCAGCTTTGATGGAGATCAAAGAAGGCAATGTTGCGGAGGTGTCGGACAGTGTGGTGGATTTGTCAGGAAAGTTCACTGACGTGATGCCTCCTGAACTCCCCAAGTGTCTTCCCCTGAGGCGTGCCACTGACCACAAGATCGATTTGGTGCTCGGTTCCAAACCACCAGCACAAGCCCCATATCGCATGATTCCGCTAGAGTTGGCAGAACTGAGGAAGTAGTTGACGGAGTTGCTGGATGCAAGGCTAATTCAGCCCTCCAAAGCGCCTTATGGTGCCCTGGTGTTGTTTCAGAGGAAACACGATGGCTCCCTGTGGATGTGTGTTAATTACAGGGCTCTGAACAAGGTGACGGCAAAGAACAAGTACCCTATTCCATTGATAGCGGACTTGTTTGGCAGGCTAGCGAGAGCCTCATATTTCACTAAGCTGGATCTGCGGTCTGGATATTGGCAAGTTAGGATTGCAGAAGGAGATGAAGGGAAAACCACGTGCATCACTTGCTATGGCTCTTACGAATTCTGGGTGATGCGATTCAGTTTGACTAACGCCCCTGCTACTTTCTGTAATTTCATGACTGATGTGTTTCATGACTGATGTGTTTCATGACTTCATTGATCATTTTGTGGTTGTATATCTGGATGATATTGTTGTGTATAGTGAGTCCTTGGAGGATTACTTGTCCTACTAAAGGTTGGTGTTGTCTAAGTTGAGAGAGCACCAATTATATATGAAAAAGGAAAAATACATGTTTGCCCAGCGAAAGATTATGTTCCTTGGGCATAGGGTGAGTAGAGGGCAAGTTAAAATGGACGAGAGAAAAGTCCAGGCAATAGTGAAGTGGGAGGCCCCTACCAAAGTGTCTAAGTTGAGATCCTTTCTTGGTTTGTCTAACTACTACAGGAAGTTTGTGCAGGGTTACTCCAAAAAGGTGGCCCCATTGACAGACTTACTCAAAAAGGATAGACCCTGGAGGTGGACCACAGATTGCCAAGAAGCCTTTGACAAGTTAAAGGCAGTAGTGTCCACGGAGCCGGTCCTAAGGCTGCTTGATTTCAAGTTGCCTTTTAGGGTGCTAACTGACGCCTCCGATAAAGCCATTGGTGGTGTGTTAGTGCAGGAAGGCCACCCCATTGCCTATGAGAGCCAGAAACTCAATGATGCAGAGTAGTGGTACTCATCCCATGAGAAGGAAATGCTGGAAATGGTGCATTGCCTTCGCACCTGGAGGGTGTATTTGCTGGGTACCCAATTCGTGGTTCGGACTGACAATGTGGCTAACACATTCTTTTAGACTCAGAAGAAGATTTCTGCACGGTAGGCGCGGTGGCAGGAGTTCTTGGCTGAGTACGATTTTACTTGGGAACACAAGCCAGGAAGGCAATATCAGGTGGCGAATGCCCTAAGTCGCCAACAAGTGCAAGAGACGGTTGCTAACCTCACTCATGTGCAGAGTGACTTGCTAGACAAAATCAGGGAACTGGCCCCACATGATGCCACATATCAACAAGTGGTACAGTATGTCAAAAAGGGTGTGGTAAGGCGATACTGGCTCGATACTAATTTATTGCATGCCAAGGGTAATCGTGTATATGTTCCTAGTGGTGCAGGCCTTATAAAGGAGATACTGCGGGAGTCTCATGATTCACAGTGGGCTGGTCATCCTGGCGTCGAAAGGATGATGGCCTTGCTGTCCCGCAATGACTACTAGCCAAAGATGGAAGACGACGTCGAAGCATATGTCAGGACGTGCATCACTTGTCAGCAAGACAAGACTGAGCGACAAAAGGAGGCGAGTTTGTTGTAGCCGCTACCTATTCCTACGAAGCCATGGGTGTCAGTTTCGATGGATTTCATTTGTGGGTTCCCAAAGGTTGATGGCATGGGATCTATCATGGTGGTGGTAGGTCAGTTTTCCAAGTATGTGGTGTTTATTCCTGCCCCCTCTTCATGTCAAGCGGAGACAACCGCTGAGCTTTTCTACAGCAGGTAGTAAAGTACTTTGGGTTGCCTGAAGATATTGTGAGCGATCGGGATCCTCGTTTCACTGGCAGGTTCTGGACATCATTGTTTAACATGATGGGTTCAGAATTGAAATTCTCTACCGCCAACCATCCTTAGACTGATGACTAGACGGAGCGGATCAATGGCCTACTTGAGGAATATCTTTGACATTACGTGACGGCAAGCCAGCAGAATTGGCTTGAGTTGTTGGATTCGACCTAATTTTGCTACCAACTTCATAAGTCCTCTTCGACAGGTATGAGTTCTTTTGAGATAGCTATGGGGCAACAACCCCTTACTCCTAATGATGTGGCCAGGACTAGCTCAGGATGGATATGTTCGGCAGCACACCAGTTTACTCGTTCTAAGCAAGAGCGGTTAGAGGAGGCCCAAGATAGCTTGGACAAGGCAGCTAGGCAGATGAAAAAGTATGCATACCGAGGAAGGAGGGACGTGGAGTTCCAAGTTGGGGATAAGGTGTTCCTGAAACTTACTCCCCAAATTTGGAAGAAGATCAGCAGCAAGATAGTGCATCGTGGGCTGGTTCCAAAGTATGACAATCCCTTCACAGTGGTGAAGAAAGTTGGCAATGTTGCACACAGGTTGCAGCTCCCAGAAAGGTTGAAGGTGCATCCAACTTTCCACATGAGTTTCTTGAAGCCCTTCCATGAGGAAACGGGCGATGAGCCTCCAAGGAAACAAGCATGACGTGCTCCCCCTACAATCAGAAGTGAGTTCCAGCATGAAGTGGAGAGAATTCTAGACCACCGAACGCAGGGATAAAGTAAGAAGAATAGGCGGGTTGAGTACTTGGTTAAGTGGAAGAATGCCCCAGATAATGAGGCGAGCTGGGAAAGAGATGCGACTCTATGGAAGTTCAAGAAGAAGGTGGAAGACTACCTATCAACCTTACCAACAAGGACGTTGGCTTCAACAGGTGGGTGTGGTTTGTTAGCCCCATGAGCACTTGGCATGTAGGAGTTGGCGGCACCTTGCGCCAATTCCTAGCATGGGACTTTGGAGTGGCTGGGCACTCTTTGAAGCAAGGTAAAAGCTGAGAGGGTCAGTGTAGGCACAAGCCTACATGCAGGTCCCAATGTGGACCAAGACTTGGGTTGGACAAAGGATGCTGGGCTATATGTTCGTGGCCTCCATCAGATGGGCCATGGGCTTGGGCCAAGAGGCCCAAAACACAGGACTGGGCCTTGGCCAAGTCTGCATGGCACTGCATGGCACAGCATGGCACTACGTGGCACCGAATCTCCTACGATGTGTGGAACATGGGGATGTACGGTGTGGCTCTATCCAGTTGGCCGAGCATCAGGATAATGCTCATCAAATCGTGGATGGCAAAGGATCATGGGTAGATAAGGCTTATCGAGATCAAGGGATGGATGATCGTGGGAGATAAGGCTTATCAGGATCAAGTCATGGATGAGATAGTGGGAAGATGAGGGTTATCAGCCACGATAGAGATCATGGGGAGATAATGCTTATCTCCAAAACCTAGATAGCTGGGGGTGTCAGCTATATATAGAACCTATGGGTTGTCATTTGTACTCAATGAAAGAGAAATCACTCAGAGAGAAAGAGTGAAACATTGTTGAGAGTTTAGGTGATTGTTCCATTGTATTACTTGAGTTAAGTAACAAAAGGTTGGGAAAGGTTCCCGTATATGCTCTTGTGTCTCTTTTGAGTGTGTGAGTTGTGTGCCTACATATAATGTTCCATTGTGCAATCCTTGTGTGTGTGCGGTTGGCTGAGACTATGTGTGACTTAGTGCCATCACAAGGCGAAATTTTGGGTAAGAAAATTAGCCCTATGACAGCTACCATGGTGGTGACGGGCGATGGAGAATTAGGGTTGAATTCCGGAGAGGGAGCCTGAGAAACGGCTACCACATCCAAGGAAGGCAGCAGGCGTGCAAATTACCCAATCCTGACACGAGGAGGTAGTGGCAATAAATAACAATACCGGGCTCTTACGAGTCTGGTAATTGGAATGAGTACAATCTAAATCCCTTAACGAGGATCCATTGGAGGGCAAGTTTGGTGATAGTAGCCGCGGTAATTCCAGCTTGCATTGAAGCTGGAATTGTTGGTCTAGATCATTGCAATTGTTGGTCTTCAACGAGGAATTCCTAGTAAGGGCTCCGTTCCCGTGGAGACGAGGCATTGCCTTTCACTTTTTTATTTCCTTGGAGCGACGTACGCCGGGGTTTTGTGGTTCGCACTGTGGGGGCGACCGACGAGCGGTCGGCCTCACAACAGACGCTGCAGCGTGCGGGTGCCCACGGACCAACGCACGCCCCGTGTCGTGTGATGTTAACATGTTCGCGGATCGTTCTGCTTGGCAGAGGTTTCGACAATGATCCTTCCACAGGTTCACCTACGGAAACCATGTTACGACTTCTCCATCCTCTAAATGATAAGGTTCAGAGGACTTCACTGGACCATTCAATCGGTAGGAGCGACCCTATGGCTCCTAGGATAGGGACGTAGTCAACGCGAGCTGATGACTCGCGCTTACCACGAATTCCTCATGGAAGACCAACAATTGCAATGATCTAGACCAACAATTCCAGTTTCAACGCGAGCTGGAATTACCGCGGCTGCTAGCACCATACTTGCCCTCTAATGGATCCTCGTTAAGAGATTTACCAAACTCGTAAGAGCCCAGTATTGTTATTTATTGCTACTACCTCCTCCTGTCAGGATTACGTAATTTGCGCGCCTGCTGCGTTCCCTAGATGTGGTAGCCGTTTCTTAGGCTCCCTCTCCAGAATTCAACCCTAATTCTCCGTCACCCGTCACCACCTTGCTACCTGTCACAGGGCTAATATTCTCACACAAAATGTCACCTTGTGACGGCACTAAGTCACACTTAGTCTTATCCATGACTTGATCCTGATAAGTCTTATCTCCCACAATCATCCATCTCTTGATCTCGATAAGCGTTACCTACCCACGATCCTTTGCCATGCGCGATCTGATGAGTATTATCCTGATGCTCGGCCAACCGGATAGAGCCACACCCACACGTCCCCACGTTCCACACGTCGTAGGAAACTCAGTGCCACGCCATGCCATGTTGTGCCGTTCAGTGCCATGTAGACTTGGCCAAGACCTAGTCTCGTGTTTTTGGCCTCTTCGCCCAAGCCCATGGCCCATCTTATGGAGCCCACGAACATGTAGCCTAGCATCCTTTGTCCAATCCCAGTGTTGGTCCACACTGGGACCCGCATGTAGGCCCGTGCCTATGCTGACCCTCTCAGTTTTCACCTTGCCTTAGGGAGTGCCCAGCCACTCCAAAGTCCCATGCTAGGAGTTCGCGCAAGGTGCCCCCAACTCCCGCATGCCAAGTGTTCAAGGGGCTAACAGTACGTGTCACAAGGCTAATTCTCTCACCCAAAATTTAGCCTTGTGATGTCACTAAGTCACACTTAGTCTCAGCCAACCGTACACACAACGATTTGCACAATGGAACTTTATAAGTAAGGTACACAACTCACACACTCAAAAAAGACACAAGAGCATATACGAGAACCTTTCCCAACCTTTTATTACTTAACTCAAGTAATACAAAGGAACAATCACTTGAATTCTTAATAGTGTTTCACTCTTTCTCTCTGAGTGATTTCTCTTTCGCTGAGTACAAATGACAACCCATAGGTCTATACATAGCTGACACCCCCAGCTATCTAGGGCTTGGAGATAAACATTATCTCCCCACGATCTCTATCGTGGCTAATAATCCTCATCTCCCCACGATCTCATCCTTGACTTGATCCTGACAAGCCTTATCTCCCACGATCATCCATCACTTGATCTTCGATAAGCCTTATCTACCCACGATCCTTTGCCATGCGCGATCTAATGAGTATTTTCCTGATGCTCGGCCAACCGAATAAAGCCACACCTGCACGTCCCCACGTTCCACATGTCGTAGAAGACTCGGTGCCACGCAGTGCCATACAGTGCGATGCAGACTTGGCCAAGACCTAGTCTCGTGTTTTGGGCCTCTTGGCCCAAGCCCATGGCTCATCTGACAGAACCCACGAACATGTAGCCCAGTATCCTTTCTCCAACCCAAGTCTTGGTCCACACTAGGACCTACATGTAGGCTCGTGCCTACGCTAACCCTCTCCGTTTTCACCTTGCCTTAGGGAGTGCCCAGCTACTCCAAAGTCCCATGCTAAGAATTGGCGCAAGGTGCCCCCAACTTTCACATGCCAAGTGTTCAAGGGGCTAACAAACCACCCCCACCTGTTGAGGACAACGTCCTCATTGGTAGGGTTGATAGGTAGTCTTCCACCTGCTTCTCGTACTGCCATAGAGTCACATCTCTTTCCTAGCTCACCTCACTGTCTGGGGCATTCTTCCACTTGACCAAGTACGCAACCCGCATGTTCTTTTTACTTTGTCCCAACGTTCGATGGTCTAGAATTCTCTCCACTTCACGTCGGAACTTAGTTCTGATTGTAGGGGGAGCACGTCGTGCTTATTTCCTTGGAGGCTCATCACTTGCTTCCTTGTGGAAGGGCTTCAAGAAACTCATGCGGAAGGTTGGACGCAGCTTCAACCTCTCTGAGAGTTGCGACTTGTATGCAACATTGCCAACTTTCTTCACCACTATGAAGGGACCGTCATAATTTGGAACCAGACCACGATGCACTAACTTGCTGCTGATCTTCTTCCAAATTTAGGTAGTAAGTTTCAGCAACAGCTTATCCCCAACTTGGAACTGCACGTCCCTCCTTCCTCGGTCCGCATACTTTTTCATCTGCCTGGCTGCCTTGTCCAAGCTATCATGGGCCCCCTCTAGCCGACCATTGACCCGCTCCGTCTGGCCATCAGTCTGAGGATGGTTGGCAGTAGAGAATTTCACTTCTGAACCCATCATGTTGAACAATGACGTCTAGTACCTGCCAGTAAAACGAGGATCCCGATCGCTCACAATATCTTCAGGCAACCCAAAGTACTTTACTACCTACTTGTAGAAAAGCTCAGCAGTTATCTTCACTTGACATGAAGAGGGGGTAGGAATAAGCACCGCATACTTGGAAAACCGATCCACCACCACTATGACAGATCCCATGCCATCAATCTTCGGGAATCTGCTAATGAAATCCATCAAATGCGATACCCATGGCTTTGTAGAAATGGGTAGCGACTGTAACAAACCTGCCTCCTTCTGCTGCTCCGTCTTGTCCTGCTGACAAGTGATGAACGTCTTGACATATGCCTCGACGTCGTCTTCCATCTTTGGCCAGTAGTAGTTGTGGGACAACAAGGCCATCATCCTTTCGGCGCTAGGATGACTAGTCCGCTGTGAATCATGAGACTCTCGCAGTATTTCCTTCCTAAGGCCTGCACCACTAGGAACATATATACGATTACCCTTGACATGCAATAAATCATTATCGGGCCAATATCGCCTTACCACACCGTCTTTGACCTACTGTACCACTTCCTAATATGTGGCATCATGTGGGGCCTACTCCCTGATTTTGTATAGCAAGTCACTCTGCACTTGAGTGAGGGCAGCAACCGTCTCTTGCACTTGTCGGCGACTTACGGCATCTGCCACCTGATTTTGCCTTCCTGGCTTGTGTTCCCAAGTAAAATCGTACTCAGCCAAGAACTCCTGCCACCGCGCCTGCCGTGCAGAAAGCTTCTTCTGAGTTTGAAAGAATGTGTTAGCCACATTGTCTGTCCGAACCACGAACTTGGTACCCAGAAAATACACCCTCCACGTGCGAAGGCAATGCACCACTGCCAGCATCTCCTTCTCATGCGCTGAGCACCGCTGCTCTGCATCATTGATTTTTCAGCTCTCATAGGCAATGGGGTTGCCTTCCTGCACTAACACACCTCCAATGGCTTTGTCTGAGGCGTCAGTTAGCACACTGAAAAGCAACTCGAAATCAGGTAGCCTTAGGACCGACACCATGGGCACTACTGCCTTCAATTTGTCAAAGGCTTCTTGGCAATCTGTAGTCCACCTCCAAGGTCTATCCTTCTTGAGTAAGTCTGTTAATGCGGTCACCTTTTTGGAGTAACCCTGCACAAACTTCCTGTAATAGTTAGACAAACCAAGAAAGGATCTCAACTCAGACACTTTGGTAGGGACCTCCCACTCCACTATTGCCTGGACTTTTCTCTCGTCCATTTTAACTTGCCCTCGACTCACCCTATGCCCAAGGAATGCAATCTCTCGCCAAACAAACTCGTATTTCTCCTTTCTAACATATAATTCAGCCTAGACAACACCAACCTCAGGTGGAATAAGTGATCCTCCAAGGACTCACTATACACAACAATATCATCCAGATATACTACCACAAAATGATCAATGTAGTCATGAAATACATCATTCATTAAATTACAGAAAGTAGCAGGGGCGTTAGTCAAACCGAATGGCATCACCAAGAATTCGTAGGAGCCATAGCGAGTGATGAACGTGGTTTTCCCCTCATCTCCTTTTGCAATCCTGAATTGCCAATATCCAGACCGCAGATCCAGCTTGGTGAAATACAAGGCTCTCGCCAACCTGTTAAACAAGTCCGCTATCAATGGGATAGGGTACTTGTTATTCACCGTCATCTCGCCAACCTGTTATTCAACACACATTCACAAGAAGCCATCGTGTTCCCTTTGAAACAACAACGGGGCACCATATGGCGCTTTGGAGGGCTGAATTAGGACTGCATCCATCAACCCCATCAACTGCTTACTCAGTTCTGCCAGTTCTAGCAGACTCATGCAATATGGGGCTTGTGTTGATGGTTTGGAACCGGGCACAAAATCGATCTTGTGGTCAGTGGCACGCCTCGGGGGAGGACACTTGGGGAGTTCATGAGGCATCACGTCAGTGAACTTTCCCAACATATTCGCTACACTGTCAGGCACCTCCGCAACAATACCTTCTTTGATCTCCATGAAAGCAGCAAGGTAGGTGACTTCTCCCTTCTTCAGCCCATGCTTCACCTGCATAGCTGACAGCATACCACCTGACTTCCCACCAATACTGGAAGAGGGAGTGAACGTTCCAGCAACGAAACATGGATGATCCTCATGCAAGATCATGCGACCACCTAAGTGAGGCAACAAAGCAACTTTTGTGCTCACAAAGAAATCAACTCCCAGTATGATGTCAAAATCATCTAATGGAATCACTGTGAAGTTAAGATTACCAGACCAATTGCCCATAGTTACTTGCACTCCCAATGTCGTGCCAACCACCTCCCGGGCTGCCGAGTTGACTGCCTTCATTTGACTCCCAATCTTGGTGACTTTCAAACCTAGTGACCCCATTGTCCTCTCAGCAACAAATTTGTGGGTAGCACCATTGTCGGCTATCGCCATCAAATTTTTATTACTAAGCCCGATCTTCACATACATCAAGCTGGATTGTGGGGCACCTCCAGCTTGCACAGCGCTCACCAACTACAGAGGATCGACACGAGAGGGGCCAACATCATCCGAGAGGCCACTCTCCTCAGCAACTATGGCACTTAACTTCTCCCGCTTGGGGCACTCCTTAGCCCTGTGTGGTCCATTACATATGAAACAACCCGAGTTAGTTTTGTCTTTACCTTGTTCTTGGTAAACGGCTTTTCCTTTATCTTTGCTCCACCATTGTGCTTATCTTTCTTGCCATCCTTCTTCTTCTTTCCCTTATCCTTGGGCTGCTTCCCAACATCAGAATTAGGAGACTTGTTGATCCAAAAATCAACTAAACCATCAGCCGCAGCCATTGCTAAAGGAAGGTCCTTCACACCTTGCCTTCTAAGCTCGAGTTGAGCCCAAGGTTGAAGACCGGATAGGAAGTTGAAAAGCTTGTCCTCATCCGACATGTTGCGGATGTCAAGCATTAAGGAACTGAATTCCTTCACGTAGTCAAGCACCGTACTACTCTGCTTCAACTTCTTCAAGGATTCCCTCGCAACCCATGACGTGTTGCAAGGTAAGAACTGGTCCTTCAACTCTTTTTTTAGGCTCTCCCACGTCTCGATCTTAGACCTGCTCGCACTTGCATCATCATCCAATCGAGTCCGCCACGACAGCTTGGCATCCTTGGCTAGATACATGCTGGTCAGATTGACCTTCTCGTCGTGTGGCACTTGGGCAGCTTTGAAGTACTGCTCCATATCCCACAGAAAATTCTCGATCTCTTTGGCATTGCTCGCTCCCTCGAAGGATTTAGGCTCCGACACCTTCATCTTAGTCACGCCCACCATGACATCTCCGCTTGGTTGAGAGGCCACAGCCTTCTTGAGGATGGGTATTTCTGCTGCCATCTCCTCAAGCCGAAAAGCTGTGTTCTGAAGAGGACACCACCTCTTGTTCCTGCTGCAGATCGATTATGTACTGCTCATGGAGCACCAATGACTGGAACAAGGTGAAATTTGCATCCTCCAGAAGTTCACGGAGTACTTGAAAGAGTTTGGCTACGCGCTCACGTACAACATCAAGATCTGAACCACCTGACATTGGTCGAACCTTTATGCTCTGATACCAGTTGTCACAAGGCTAATTTTCTCACCCAAAATTTTGCCTTGTGATGGCACTAAGTCGCACTTAGTCTCAGCCAACAGTACACACAACGATTTGCACAATAAAACTTTATAAGTAAGGTACACAACTCACACACTCAAAAGAGACACAAAAGCATATATGGGAACCTTCCCAACCTTTTATTACTTAACTCAAGTAATACAAAGGAACAATCACTTGAATTCTCAACAGTGTTTCACTCTTTCTGGATGAGTGATTTCTCTTTCGCTAAGTACAAATGACAGCATATAGGGTCTATAGATAGCTGACCACCCCAGCTATCTAGGGCTTCGAGATAAACATTATCTCCCCATGATCTCTATTATGGCTGATAATCCTCATCTTCCCACGATCTCATCCATGACTTGATCTTGATAAGCCTTATCTCCCACGATCATCCATCACTTGATCTCGATAAGCCTTATCTACCCACGATCCTTTGCCATGCATGATCTAATGAGCATTATCCTAATGCTCGGCCAACCGGATAGATCCACACCTGCGCATCCCCACATTCCACACGTTGTAGGAAACTCGATGCCACGCAGTGCCATGCAGTGCCATGCAGACTTGGCCAAGACCCAGTCTCGTGTTTTGGGACTCTTGACCCAAGCCCATGGCCCATCTAATGGAGCCCACGAACATGTAGCCCAGCATCCTTTTGTCCAACCCAAGTCTTTGTCCACACTGGGACCCGCATGTAGGCTCGTGCCTGCGCTGACCCTCTTAGTTTTCACCTTGCCTTAGGGAGTGCCTAGCCATTCTAAAGTCCCATGCTAGAAAGTGGCGCAAACTACCGCCAACTCCTGCATACTGAGAGTTCAAGGGGCTTACAAACCACCCCCACCTGTTGAAGCCAACATCTTCGTTGATAGGGTTGATAGGAAGTCTTCCACCTTCTTCTCGAACTGTCATAGAGTCACATCTCTTTCCTAGCTCGCCTCACTGTCTGGGGCATTCTTCCACTTGACCAAGTACCCAACTCGCCTGTTCTTCTTACTTTGTCCCTGCGTTCGGTGGTCTAGAATTCTCTCCACTTCACGCTGAAACTCAATTCTGATTGTAGGGGGAACACGTCGTGTTTGTTTCCTTTGAGGCTAATCTCCTGCTTCCTCGTGGAAGGGCTTCAAGAAACTCACGTGGAAGGTTGGATGCACCTTCAACCTTTTTGGGAGTTGCAATCTGTATGCAGCATTGCTAACTTTCTTCACCACTGTGAAGGGAACATCATACTTTTGAACCAGCCCACGATGCACTGTCTTGTTGTTGATCTTCTCTCAAATTTGGGGAGTAAGTTTCAGCAACACCTTATCCCCAACTTGGAACTGAATGTCCCTCTTTCCTCAATCCGCATACTTTTTCATCCACCTGTCTGCCTTATCCAAGCTATCCTAGGCCTCCTCTAGCAGCTCTTGCTTAGAACGGGCAAACCAGTGCGCTGCCGAACATCTACCTCCTGAGCTAGTCCTGGCCACATCATTAGGAGTAAGGGGCTGTTGCCCCATAGCTAGCTCAAAAGGACTCATACCTGTGGAAGAGGACTTATGAAGATTGTAGCAAAATTGGGTCGAATCCAACAACCCAAGCCAATTCCTCTGGCTTGCCGTCACGTAATGTCGAACATATTCATCAAGTAGGCCATTGATCCGCTCTGTCTAGCCATCAGTCTGAGGATGGTTGGCAGTAGAGAATTTCAATTCTGAACCCATCATGTTGAACAATGATGTCCAGAACCTGCCAGTGAAATGAGGATCCCGATCGCTCACAATATTTTCAGGCAACCCAAAATACTTTACTACCTGCTTGTAGAAAAGCTCAGCCGATGTCTCCACTTGACATGAAGAGGGGGCAGGAATAAACACTGCATACTTGGAAAACCGATCTAGCACCACCATGATAGATCCCACGCAATCAATCTTTGGGAATCTGCTAATGAAATCCATCGAAACCGACACCCATGGCTTCGAAGGAATGGATAGTGGCTGCAATGAACCCGCCTCCTTTTGCTGCTCCGTCTTGTATTGCTAACAAGTGATGCACGTTTTGACATATGCATCGACATCATCATCCATCTTTTGCCAATAGTAGTTGCGGGACAATAAGGACATCATCCTTTCGACGCTAGGATGACCAGCCCACTTTGAATCACGTGGCTCTCACAGTATCTCCTTCCTAAGGCATGCACCACTAGGAACATGTACACAATTACCCTTGGCATGCAATAAATCACTATCGAGCCAGTATCGCCTTACCACACCCTCCCTGACTTGCTGTACCACTTGCTGATATGTGGCATCATGTGGGGCCTACTCCCTGATTTTGTCTAGCAAGTCACTCAGACTTGAGTGAGGGCAGCAACCGTCTCTTACACTTGTCGATGACTTAGGGCATCTGCCACCTAATTTTGCCTTCCTGGCTTGTGTTCCCAAGTAAAATCGTACTCAGTCAAGAACTCCTGCCACTGTGTCTGCCGTGTAGAAACCTTCTTCTGAGTCTGAAAGAATGTGTTAGCCACATTGTCAACCCGAACCGCAAACCTAGTACCTAGCAAATAAACCCTCCACGTGCGAAGGCAATGCACCACTGCCAGCATCTCCTTCTCATGGGCTGAGTACCGCTGCTCTGCATCATTGAGTTTCTGACTCTCATAGGCAATGGGGTGGCTTTCCTGCACCAACACACCTCCAATGGCTTTGTCTGAGGCGTCAGTTAGCACACTGAAAGGCAACTCAAAATCAGGCTGCCTTAGGACCGGCTCTGTGGACACTGCTGCCTTCAACTTGTCAAAGGCTTCTTGGCAATCTGTGGTCCACCTCCAGGGTCTATCCTTCTTGAGTAAGTCTATCAATGGGGCCACCTTTTTGGGGTAACCCTGCACAAACTTCCTATAGTAGTTAGACAAACAAACAAAGGATCTCAACTGAGACACTTTGGTAGGGGCCTTCCTCTCCACTATTGCATGGACTTTTCTCTCGTCCATTTTAACCTGCCCTCGACTCATCCTATGCCCAATGAACATAATCTCTCGTCGGGCAAACTCACATTTTTCCTTTTTAACATATAATTGATGCTCTCTCAACCTAGACAGCACCAACCTCAGTTGGGACAAGTGATCCTCCAAGGACTCGCTATACACAACAATATCATCTAGATATACAACCATAAAATGATCAAAGTCATGAAACACATCATTCATTAAATTACAGAAAGTAGCAGGGGCGTTAGTCAAACCAAATGACATCACCAAGAATTCGTTGGAACCATAGCGAGTGATGCATGTGGTTTTCTCCTCATCTCCTTCTACAATCCTGACTTGCCAATATCCAGACCGCAGATTTAGCTTAGTGAAATATGAGGCTCTCGCTAGCCTGTCAAACAAGTTTGCTATTAATGGAATAGGGTACTTGTTCTTCAACGTCACCTTGTTCAGAGCCATGTAATCAACACACATCCGCAGGAAGCCATCGTGTTTCCTCTGAAACAACACCGGGGCACCATATGGCGCTTTGGAGGGCTGAATTAGGTCTACATCTAGCAACTCCATCAACTGCTTCCTCAATTCTACCAACTCTAGCGGACTCATGCGATATGGGGCTTGTGCTGGAGGTTTGGAACCAGGCACCAAATCGATCTCGTGGTCAATGGCACGCATTGAGGGAAGACACTTAGGGAGTTCAGGAGGCATCACGTCAGTGAACTCTCCCAACAGATCTGCAATACTGTCAGGATCCTCCGCAACAATACCTTCTTTGATCTCCTTCAAAGCCGCAAGGTAGGTGTCTTCATTTTTCTTCAGCCCATGCTTTACCTGAATAACTGACAACATACCACCTGACTTCCCACCAATACTAGAAGAGGGAGTGAACGTTCCAAAAACAAAACATGGATGATCCTCATGCATGATCATGAGACCACTCAAGTGGGGCAACCGAGTAACTTTTGCGCTCACAAAAAAATCAACCCCCAGTATGATATCAAAATCATCTAACGGAACCACAGTGAAGTTAAACTTACCAGACCAATTGCCCACAGTTACCTCCACTCCCAGTGTCGTGCAAAGCACCTTCCGAGCTGCCGAGTTGACTGCCTTCATTCGAATCTCGGTCTTGCTGACTTTCAGACCAGTGACTCCACCATCCTCTCTGCAACAAAGTTGTGGGCAGCACCCGTGTCAGCCATTGCGATCAACTCTTTATTACTGAGCCCGATCTTCACATACATCAAGCAGAATTGTGGGGCACGTCCAGCTTGCACAGCACTCACCAACTGTAGAGGATTGACACGAGAGGGGCCAAGATCATTTGAGAGGCCACTCTCCTCAGCAACTATGACACTTAACTTATCCTGCTTGTGGCACTCCTTGGCCCTGTGTGGTCCATTACAAATGCAACATTCCAAGTTAGTTTTGCCTTTACCTTATTCTTGGTAGATGGCTTTGCCTTTATCCTTGCCGCCACCATTGTGCTTATCCTTCTTGCCTTCCTTCTTCTTCTTGCCCTTTTCTTTGGGCTGCTTCCCAACATCAGAATCAGGAGACTTGTTGATCCGAAAAATAACTAAACTATCAGCCGCAACCATCGTTTAAGGAAGATCCTTCACACCTCGCCTTCTAAGCTCGAGTTGAGCCCAGGGTTGAAGACTGGATAGGAAGTTGAAAAGCTTGTCCTCATCCGACAAGTTTCAGATGTCAAGCATCAAGGAATTGAATTCCTTCACGTAGTCACGCACCGTGCCACTCTGCTTCAACTTCTTTAGGGACTCCCTCGCAACCCATGACGTATTGTAGGGCAAAAACTAGTCCTTCAATTCCTTCTTTAGGTTCTCCCACATCTCGATCTCAGGCCTGCCAGCACTTGCATCGTCATCCAATCGAGTGTGCCACCACAGCTTGGCATCCTTGGCCAGATACATGCTGGTCAAATTGACATTCTCGTCGTCTGGCACTCGGGCAACTTTGAAGTATTGCTCCATATCCCACAGAAAGTTCTTGATTTCTTTAGCATCCCTCACTCCCTTGAAGGCTTTAGGCTCTAGCACCTTCATCTTGGTCGAACCCTCCACAACACCTCCGCTTGGTTGAGAGGCTACAACCTTCTTGAGGACGGCTATCTCTGCTTCTTTCTCATCAAGCCGAAAAGCTATATTCTTAGAGGCCACCACCTCATGTTGCCGCTGCAGATCGATTATGTACTACTCATGGAGCGCCAACATCGGGAACACGGTGAAATGTGCAGGCAAGGAGTCTGGTTTTCTTGTTCCCTCGCAACCCATGACGTGTTGCAGGGCAAGAACTGGTCCTTCAACTCTTTCAACTCCTCTATCTTAGGCCTGCCCGCACTTGCATCGTCATCCAACGGAGTCTGCCACCACAGCTTAGCGTCCTTGGCCAGATATATGCTGGCCAGATTGACCTTCTCGTTGTCTGGCATTCGAGCAGCTTTGAAATACTGCTCCATATCCCACAGAAAGTTCTCAATCTCTTTGGCATCCCTCGCTCCCTCGAAGGCTTTTGGCTCTGGCAACTTCATCTTGGTCGAGCCCTCCATAACACCTCCACTTGGTTGAGATGCTACAGCCTTTTTGAGGATGCCTATCTCTACTGCCAACTCTTCAAGTCAAAAAGCTGTGTTTGAAGAGGCCACCACCTCTTATTACTGCAGATCGATTATGTACTGCCCATGGAGCGCCAACGTTGGGAACACGGTGAAATTTGCACCCTCCGGAAGTTCACCGAGTACCTCAAAGAGCTTGGCTATGCGCTCACGTACAGCATCAAGACCCGAACCACCTGCCATTGGTCGAAACTTTTTGCTCTGATACCAGCTGTCACAGGGCTAATTTTCTCACCCAAAATTTTGCCTTGTGATGGTACTAAGTCATACTTAGTCTCAGCCAACCGCACACACAACAATGTTTCACTCTTTCTCTCAGAGTGATTTCTCTCTTTCACTGAGTACAAATGACAACCCGCAGCATGCCACGTGTGCGCGCTGCTGCCCCCAGCCTGCTCTGCGCGCGCTGCTCACCCCAGTCGCTCCCCCCATTGTGTCGCTGCTGGGCGGATGAGCGGCTCAATACACGCGCGATCTGCTCCCACCCGTACGTTGTGCGCTACTAAACCGACGAGGGGCACGCTGCGCACGGTCCATCGCGCTGCTAGCCTCCCTCCCTTGCTCGGATGCCTTCCTAGCTTTTTGTTAACCTCCCTCGTAGGCAGTAATGTGTGCAGAGCATGCTTGCGAGCAGTAACCTGTGTGGGGCTGAGAATGCTCTAAGTCTATTCCTTGGCTGTTTTTTAAGCCTGATCAGGTGGCCAATGCTGTGGCCGATCTTCCCGTAGCCTCGCTTGCTGATTCAAAGGGTCAGTGCAAGGGAGTTGGTGTATGGTGCCATCAACTCTATCATGCTCTTTGGATGAGGAGCTAGGGCCTAACCTCCTCGCTGCCACCCCATGCAACTGTCGAGTGTGTTGTGCGGTGCAACGGTTAGGGTGCTTACCTAGCTAACATCCCTTGCTAGCCTGTGCCTCCCGTGCTAACCTCCCGTGCTGGCAGCAGCATGTGCTGAGCCGAGCGAGCTCCGAGTCCATTCCTTTTTCGTTTCCAATCCCCCTTTGGTGGCCAGTGCCTTGGCTGAAGTTAGCAACACCTTGCTTGTTGACATGCCCAGCCCATGTCGACGCCCATTCAACAAGTTGGTGCAGGGTGCCAACAATCCATTCATTGGCCGTTTTCCAGCATTCTTTGGTGACCAATGCCTTAGCCGATTTTCCCATCACCTTGCTTATGCCCAGCCCATGTCCACGTCCATGCCCGTTGCACGAGTCCATGCAATGTGCCAACAACTCTATCGGGCTCTTTACTCGACGGTCCAACACCTAACCTCCCCAGTGCTCGGTGCAAGCTTATTGTCGAGGGTTCCTCATAGCGGGCCTCCTCGAACATACTACGCAACTATCCAATTTCTTGTGCAGGGCTCAACTTAGGGATTTCTAAGCCCACACGCTAGCCTCCCTAGCCGACTCAAGAAAAGTTAGAAAAGTGATTTGAGGGGAGAGGGTGGGAGTAATCGAAGCGACAAAGGGCTGAATCTCAGTGGATCGAGGTAGCAAGGCCACTCTACCACTTACAATACCCCGTCACGTATTTAAGTCGTCTGCAAAGGATTCTACCTGTCGATCGGTAGAAATTGTAATTCAAGGCGGCAACCGCAACTCGTCCGCTGCGGGTGCTTGGCTCATGACATGTGTCTTTGGGGGCCATAGGGCCCCTACTGCGTGTCGACAATCGAACGACGGGCGCACTCATCACTTCTAGCCTAGATTCTGACTTGGAGGCGTTCAGTCATAATCCAGTGCACGGTAGTTTCGCGCCGCTAACTTTTCAACTAAGCGCGATGACCAATTGTGCGAATCAACGGTTCCTCTCATACTAGGTTGGATTATTGTTGCGATGCCGTTATTAGTAGGGTAAAACTAACCTATCTCACGACGGTCTAAACCCAGCTCACATTCCCTATTGGTGGGTGAATAATCCAACACTTGGTGAATTTTGCTTCACAATGATAGGAAGAGCCGACATCGAAGGATCAAAAAGCAACGTTGCTATGAATGCTTGGCTCCAACAAGCCAGTTATCCCTGTGGTAACTTTTTTGACACCTCTAGCTTAAAATTCCAAATGTGTAAAGGATCGATAGGCCACGCTTTCATGGTTCATATTCGTACTAGAAATCAAAATCAAACGAGCTTTTACCCTTTTGTTCCACACGAGATTTCTGTTCTCGTTGAGCTCATGTTAGGACACTTGCATTATCTTTTAATAGATGTGCCGCCCCAGCCAAACTCCCCACTTGACAATGTCTTCCACCCTGATCAGCCCGCCGAATGGCCTTCATTCCAAAAGGAGGGACGATGCCCCGCCTCCGATTCACGAATAAGTAAAATAACATTAAAAGTGGTGGTATTTCACTTTTGCTTGGGGACCGGCTCCAACTTATCCTACAACTCTCAAGTTATTTCACAAAGTCGGACTTTGCTGATGTTGTCGTCTCGCCTTTTATGCTCGTGCAAGTAAGGAGTATGCTTTTGTTGTTGTACTGTTTGCCCTTTATGCTCTTGCAGGCAAGGAGTCTACTTTAGTTGTTGTTGCAACCTTGCCTTTTATACTCACACCAGCAAGGAGTCTGGTTTTGTTATTATTATTGTCCCACCTTTTATAACTTGTTGTTGCTGTTCCTATCTTGACTTTCATACTCGTGCAGGCAAGGAGTCTGGTTTTGTTATTATTGTTGCCGTCATGCCTTTTATACTCTTACGGGCAAGGAATCAGCTTTTGCTGGTGTTGTCGTCTCACAATTTGTACTCGTATAGGCAGGGATTCTGGTTTTTTTGTTGTTGTTGTCTCGTCTTTTATACTCGTTCGGGCCAAGAGTATGCTTTGCGGTTACTGTCTCTCCTTTTGTGCTCCTGTGGGCAAAAAGCATGCTTTTGTTGTTGTTGTCGTCTCGCCTATTATACTCATGCGGGCGAGGAGCATACTTTGATGTTGTCGGCTCACATTTTATACTCATGCGGGCAAAGAATATGCATTGTTGTTGTCATTTTGCGTTTTATACTCATGCAGGTAAGGAGCATGCTTTGTTGTTGTCGGCTTGCCTTTTATACTCTTGCGGGCAAAGAATATGCTTTGTTGTTGTCGTTTCGCCTTTTATACTCATGAAGGTAAGCAGCATGCTTTGTCGTAGCCATCGATCCATTTCTAGTCATGTAGGCAAGGAGTATGCTTTGTTGTTGCTATCTCGTCTTTTATACTCTTGAGGGCACAAGGGGTTCGTTTTTGTTGTCGTCATAGTCTCGCCTTTTATTCTTATGACTGCTAGGCATCTACTTTGATGTTGTTATCGTCTTACCTTTTATACTCGTCTAGGCAAAGAGTTTAGTTTTTTATACTTTTTACCTTTCATGTTCTTGCAGGCAAGGAGTCTACTTTGGCTATTGTTGCCATCTCGCCTTTTATACTCGTGTGAGCAAGGTGTCTAGTTTTGTTGTTATTGTTATCTTGCCTTTTATACTTGGGTGGACGGAGAGTATACTTTTGTTGTTGCACTTGTCGCCTTTTATCCTCTTACGTGCAAGGTGTCTGCTTTTGTCGTTGTTGTTGTCTCATCATTTATACTCGTGCAGACTAAGAGTCTACTTTGCTGTTGTTGCTGTCCTGCCTTTTATGCTATTGTGGGTAGGAAATATGCTTCTGTTGTTGTACTTTTTGCCTTTTACACTATTGTGGGCAAGGAGCTTGCTTTTTTTGTTGTTGTTGTCTCACCTTTTATACTCTTACGGGCA
The DNA here is from genome assembly GCA_037832335.1 of Carallia pectinifolia. NCBI lineage: Eukaryota > Viridiplantae > Streptophyta > Magnoliopsida > Malpighiales > Rhizophoraceae > Carallia > Carallia pectinifolia. The sequence continues at coordinate 2,682,721 of CM075454.1, read as the reverse complement.
AGGAGTTGGGTTTTATTGTTGTTGCCGTCTCGCATTTTATACTCGTGCAGGCAAGGAGTATACTTTTGTTGTTGTACTTTTCGCTTTTTATGCTCGTGCGGGCAAGGAGTCTGGTTTCTTCCTTGTTACTGTCTCACCTTTTATACTCGGGCGAGCGAGGAATACACTTTTGTTGTTGTACTTGTCGCATTTTATACTCTCACAGGCAAGAAGTCTGCTTTTCTTGTTGTTGCTGTTTTGCCTCTTATACTCATGCTAGCAAGGAGTCTACTCTGTTGTTGTTGTCGTCTCGTATTTTATGGTCGTCTGGGCAAGGAGTATACTTTTTTTGTTGTAGTTGTTGCCTTTTATTCTATTATGTGCAAGGAGTCCACTTTTAGTGTTGTTGTTGTCTCACCCTTTATACTTGTGTGGGCAAGGAGTCTAGTTTTGTTATTGTTGGCATCTCGCTTTTTATACTCGTGCGAGTAATGAGTAAAGAGTATCCTTTGCAGTTGCCAGCCCTTTATACTCACGTGGCAAGGAGTTTGCATCTGTTATTGTTGCCATCTCGCCTTTTATACTTGTGCGGGCAAGGAGTGTACTTTTTTTATTGTGCTTTTCACCTTTTATCCTCTTGTAGGCAAGGAGTCCTGCTTTTATTGTTGTTGTTATCTCGCCCTTTTTACGCGTGGTGGCAAGGAGTCTAGTTTTATTGTTATCGTTTCGCAATTTATACTCGTGCAAGTAAGGAGTATGCTTTGTTGTTACCGTTTTGTTTTTTATACTAGTGTGGGGTGGGATTACATTTTTCATGTTGTTCTCATCTCGCCTTTTATACTCGTAAGGGTAGGGAGTCAAGTTTTGTTGTTGTTGCCGACTTGCCCTTCATACTCATGCTGGCCAGCAGCATGTTTTATTGTTGCGTCTCGCTTTTTATACTTGTGCTGGCAAAAAGTATGTAATGTTGTTTCTGACTCGCCTTTTATACTCGTGCTAGCAATCAGCATGCTTTATTGTTGCGTCTCACCTTTTATACTCATGTGGGCAAAAGGTATGCAATGTTGTTGCCATCTCACCTTTTAACTTGATTCCCTTTCAAAGCTCGCACTCGAAAGTGCTGTCGGACAGACTTTCCTGGTCTTCTAGGATCGACTAACCCATGTGAGGGCGACCGATGTGTCCACGATTGTGAGGGCGACGTCTCGTTGGGTGTTTCAAGGGCTAGGGCTTGGGACACCCCAGCAATCTGAGTTGGTCCATGCCTCGAGCCCATCAGCAAGCCGACTCTTCCTATTCTGTATCCAAATAAGGCGCATAGCCGGCCCCCATCTGTTTCCCTCCTGACAATTTTGAGCACTCTTTGACATTCTTTTCAAAGCCCTTTTCATTTTTCCCTCGCGATACTTGTTTGCTATTAGTCTCTCGCCCATATTTGGCCTTGGACAGAGTTTACCGCCTGATTGGGGGTACATTCCCAAACAACCATACTCACAAACAATGCCTTGTGGTACGATAGGGTCTGGGCACAACGGGGCTCTCACCCTCTCTAGCGCCCCCTTCCAGGGGACTTGGTCCCAATACTTTGCTAAGGACGCTTCTCCAGGTTACAATTCAAATATCGGGGGTGTCTGATTCTCAAGCTGGGCTATTTCGGGTTTGCTCATCATTACTAAGGGAATCCTCATAAGTTTCTTTTCCTCCGCTTATTGATATGCTTAAACTCAGCGGGTGATCCCACCTAACCTGGGGTCACAATGCGAGAAATGGTCAAGTTCTTCAAAGTTTTAAGCGACGACATGGCCGCATGACATTGTGCGAGGGTCTCTCAACAACTGTTTTCGAGGCGAACATTGTTAGGGACATGGTTTTTGGGCCAATCGAGATGCCGAGCACACAGGAGGCCATCTTCCGCCATCAAGCGCAACCCCATCTATTTGGGGGTCGGGTGGGCAATGTTTTGTGACACCTGGGCAGACGTGCCCCTGGCCAGAAGGCTTCGAGCACAACTTGCGTTCAAAGACTTGATGATTCACGAGATTCTACAATTCACACCAAGTATCGCATTTCGTTACGTTCTTCATCGATGCGGGAGATGAGACATCCATTACCGAGAGTCATTTTGATTCTCATTATAGAGGTGCAATGCCCAGCCTACACTTTGTTCTAGGGGTGACGAGGCATTGCCTTTCAATTTTTGATTTCCATGTCACGACCTACACTGACGATTTGTTGTTCGTGCCGGAGGGTGACTGACGATCTATCAGCGTCACGACAGACACTACAGCGTGCGGGTGCCCATGGACCACCGACGCACGCCCTGCATTATGTGATGTTAACTTGTTCGCGGGTCGTTCTGCTGGGTCGAGGTTTCGACAATGATCCTTCCGTAGGTTCACCTATAGAAACCTCGTTACCACTTCTCCTTCCTCTAAATAATAAGGTTCAGTGGACTTCTTGCGACGTCGTCAGCGGCGAAAGCGACGAACCACCAACGTCGCCGCTATCCGAACACTTAACTAGACCATTCAATCGGTAAGAGCGATAGACAGTGTGTACAAAGGGTAGGGACATAGTCAACATGAGCTAATGACTCGCACTTACTAGGAATTCCTCGTTAAAGACCAATAATTGCAATGATCCATCCCCATCACGATGAAATTTCAAAGATTACCCAGGCCTATCGGCCAAGGCTATAGACTCGTTGAATAAATCGGTGTATCACGCTTGTGGTCCAAAACATCTAAGGGCATCACAGACCTACTATTACCTCAAACTTCTTTGGCCTAGAAGGCCATAGTCCCTCTATGAAGCTAGCCACAGAGGATCATCTCTACCTAGCTAGTTAGCAGGCTGAGGTCTCATTCGTTAATTAAATTAACCAGAAAAATCGCTCCACCAACTAAGAACGACCATTCACCACCACCTATAGAATAAAAAAAAAAGCACTTAGTTTGTCAATCCTTACAATGTCTGGACCAGATAAGTTTTCCCCTGTTGAGTCAAATTAAGCCGTAGACTCCACTCGTAGTAGTGCCCTTCCATCAATTCTTTTAAGTTTTAGCCTTGCGGCCATACTCCCCCCGAAACCCAAAGACTTTGATTTCTGATAAGGTGCCGGCAGACTCCTAAAAGCAACTTCTACCGATCCTTGGTCAGCATCGCTTATGGTTGAGACTAAGACGGTATTGATCATATTTGAGCCCCCAAACTTCGTTCTTGATTAATAAAAACATCCTTGGCAAATGCTTTTGCAGTTGATTGTCTTTTATAAATCCATGAATTTCACCTCTAACTTTGAAATACGAATGCCCACAACTGTCCCTGTTAATCATTACTTTGATCCCAAAGGCCAACACAATAGGATCAAAATCCTATGATGTTATCCCATATTAATGTATCCAAAGCATAGGCTTGCTTTGAGCACTCTATTTTCTTCAAAGTAACAGCACTGCAGGCATGAGCCAGCCAATTAAGGCCAAGAGCGCACCGCTGGTAGAAGGGATGAGGCGAAAGGTGCACACCAAAGGCAGACTGATCAACTCATCCCAAGGTCCAACTACGAGCTTTTTAATTGCAACAACTTAAATAGACGCTATTGGAACTGGAATTACCATGGCGGCTGGCACCGGGCCTGACCTCCAACCAATCTTCATTAAAGGATTTAGATTGTATTCATTCTAATTACCAGACTCACAAGAGCTTGGTATTGTTATTTATTGTCACCACCTCCTCGTGCTAGGATGGGGTAATTTGTGCGCCTGTTGCCTTCCTTGGATGTCGTAGTCGTTTTTTAGGCTCCCTCTCTAGAATCGAACACTAATTCTCTGTTACCCGTTACCACCACGGTAGGTGCTAGTCCCTTAAACACTAAGCATTCTAGAGTTGCTGGCACCTTCTGCCAATTCCCAGCATTGGACTTTGGGGTGGCTGGGCACTTCTTGAGGCAAGGTGAAAGCTAAGAGGGTTTAGCGTAGGCACAGGCCTACGTGTGGGTCCCAAGGTGGACCCAGGCATTTATTGGGCTACAGATTCGTGGGCTCCATCCAATGGGTCATGAGCATGGGTCAAGAGGCCCAGAAACACAAGAATGAGTCTTGGCCAAGTATGCATGGCATTGCATGGCACTACATGGCATTGCATGTCACTACATGGCACCAAGTCTCTTATGACGTGTGGAATGTTGGGACGTACGAGTATGGCTCTATCTTGTTGGCAGAGCATTGCGATAATGCTCATTAGATCATGCATGGCTAAGAATCGTGGGTAGATAAGGTTTTATTTAGATCAAGTGATGGATGATCGTGGGAGATAAGGCTAATCAAGATCGAGTCATGGATAAGATCTTGGGAAGATTATCAGCCATGATAGAGATCGTGGGGAGATAACATTTATCACCAAGCCCTATATAGTTGGGATGTCAAACCTTATGGGTTGTCAATTGTACTCAGTGAGAGAGAAATCACTTAGAGAGAAAGGGTGAAACACTATCGAGAGTTCAGTGATTTGTTCCTTTGTATTACTTTGAGTTAAAGTAATAAAGGTTGGGAAAGGTTCTTGTATGCTCTTGTGTTTCTTTTGAGTGTGCGAGTTGTGTGCTTGTTATATAGTTCCATTGTACAATCCTTGTGTGTGCTATTGGCTGAGACTAAGTGCGACTTAGTGCCATCACAAGGCAAAAATTCGAGTGAGATATTTAGCACTGTGATAGCTATCAGAGGATAAAGGTTTGACTAATGGCAGGTGGTTTGGGTCTTGATGCAGTTCATGTCTGCATAGCCAAGCTTTTTGAGATACTTTGCGATCTTTCAGAGGATCCAAATTTCACCATGTTCTAAACTTTGGCACTCCATGGGAAGTATATAATCGATCGACAGTGACAACATGAGGTGGTGGCCTCTTCAAACACAGTTTTTTGGCTTGATGAGATAGTAGTAGAAATAGCCATTCTCAAGAAGGGTGTAGCCTCTCAACCAGGCAGAGATATTATGGTTGGCTTGACCAAGATGAAGGTGCAGGAGCTTAAAGCCTTCAAGGAAGCAAGGGATGCCACGTTGATTAGGAATTTCCTATAAGGCATGGAACAGTATTTCAAGGCTGTCCGAGTGCCAGATGACAAGAAGGGCAATCTGACCAGCGTGTATCTAGCCAAGGACACCAAGCTGTGGTGGCAGACTTAGTTGGATGACAATGGAAGTGCAGGAAAGTCTAAGATCAAGATGGCCCATAATTCGGCCTGATGTATGTGAAGATTAGGCTCAGTAATAATGAGTTGATCGCGATGGATGACACGAGTGCTACCCACAACTTCGTTGCTAAGAGGATGGTGGAGTCATTAGGTCTAAAAGTCACCAAAACTAGAAGCCGAATGAAGGCAGTCAAATTAGCAGCTAGGGAGGTGCTTGGCATGGCATTAGGTGTGGAGGTAACTATTGGTACTTGGTTTGGTAAACTTAACTTCACTATGGTGTCTTTAGATGATTTTTATATAATACTGGAGTTGATTTTTTTGTGAGTGCAAAAGTTGCTCTGTTGGCTCACTCAGGTGGTCTGATAAGCATGCTTGAGGATCATCCATGTTATGTTTCTGAAATATTCACTCCCTTTTCCAATATTGGTGGGAAGTCGGGTAGCATGCTATTAGCTATGAAGGCAGAGTGTGGTCTGAAGAAGGGAGTAGTTACCTACCTTGTAGCTTTGATGGAGATCAAAGAAGGCGTTGTTGCGGAGGTGCCTAATAGTGTTGCAGATCTGTTGGGTGAGTTCAAGGATGTGATGCCTCTCGAACTCCCCAAGTGTCTTTTCCTAAGGTGTGCTACTAACCACAAGATCAATTCGGTGCCTGGCTCTAAAGCACCAGCACAAGCTCCATACCGCATGAGTATGCTAGAGTTAGCAGAACTAAGGAAGCAGTTCACAAAGTTGCTGGATGTAGGCCTAATTCAGCCCTCCAAAGAGCCATATGGTGCCCTAGTATTGTTTTAGAAGAAAGACGATGGCTTCCTATAGATGTGTGTAGATTGCAGGGCATTAAACAAAGTAACAGTGAAGAACAAGTATTCTATTCCATTGATTGCTGAATTGTTCGATAGGCTGGCCAGAGCCTCATATTTCACCAAGCTAGATATGCGGTCTGGATATTAGTAGGCCAGAATTAATGAAGGAGATGAAGGGAAAATGACATTCATCACTTGCTATAGCTCTTACAAATTCCTATTGATGTCATTCGGTTGGCTATTGCCCCTACTACTTTTTGTAATTTGATGAATCATATATTTCATGACTTTATCAATCATTTTGTGGTCATTTGTCTTGATGATATTATTGTATATAGTGAGTCCCTACAGGATCACTTGTCCCACCTAAGATTGGTGTTGTCTAGGTTGACAGAGCACCATTTATATGTAAAAAAAAAAAAAGTGTGAGTTTTCTTAGTGACAGATTATATTCTTGGGGTATAGGACAAGTCAAGGGCACGTAAAAATGGATCAGAGAAACTTTCAGGCAATAGTGGACTGGTAACCCCCTACAAAAGTGTCGGAATTGAGGTCTTTTTTTGGCTTGTCTAACTATTACAGGAAGTTCGTGCAGGGTTACTCCAAAAAGATGGCCCCATCAATAGACTTGCTAAAAAGGGTAGACCATAGAGGTGGACCACAGATTGTTAGGAAGCCTTTGACAAGTTGAAGGTAGCAGTGTCCATAGAGTTAGTCCTGAGGCTGCCAAACTTAGAGTTGCCTTTTTTAGTACTGAGTGACATCCTAGAAAAAGCCATTTAAGGGGTGTTGGTGCAAGAAGACCACCCTATTGCCTACGAGAGCTAGAAACTCAATAAAGCAGAGCAATAGTACTTGGCTCATAAGAAGGAAATGCTTGTAGTGGTGCATTGTCTTTGCACTTGGAGGGTGTACTTGCTGGGTACCAGGTTCGTGGTTCAGACCGACAATGTGGCAAACACATTCTTTCACACTCAGAAAGAGCTTTCTGCATGATAACCTCAGTGGTAGGAGTTCTTGTTTGAGTATGATTTCACATGGGTAAGGATGGCGGACGGGTGGTGTGTACAAAGGGCAGGGTTGTAGTCAACACGAGCTTATATCTCACACTTACCAGGAGTTCCTCAATGAAGAGCAACAATTGTAATGACCTATCCCCATCATGATGAAATTTCAAAGATTTACCAGGCCTATTGGCCAAGGCTATGGACAAATTGAATACATCAGTGTAGCACTCAGGCGGCTTAGAAAATCTAAGGGCATCATAGACCTGTTATTGCCTCAAACTTCCTTGGCCTAGAAAGCCATAGTCCCTCTAAGAAGCTGGCCACAGAGGATCACTTCTGCATAGATAGTTAGCAGGCTGAGCTCTTGTTCGTTAACGGAATTAACCAGACAAATCGGTCCACCAACTAAGAACGGCCATGCCCCACCACCCATAGAATCAAGAAAGAGCTCTCAATCTGTCAATCCTTACTATGTCTGGACCTGGTAAGTTTCCACGTGTCGAGTCAAATTAAGCCACAGGCTCCACTCCTGGTGGTGCCCTTCCGTCAATTCCTCTAAGTTACAGCCTTGCAACCATACTCCCCTCGAAACCCAAAGACTTTGATTTCTCATAAGGCACCAGTGGAGTCCTGAAAGCAACTTCTACCAATCCCTAGTTGGCATCGTTTTATGGCTGAGTATTCTGGTATTTAATCATCTTTGAGCCCCCAACTTTCATTCTTGATTAATGAAAACATCCTTAGCAAATGCTTTTGCAGTTGTTCGTCTTTCATAAATCCAAGAATTTCACCTCTGACTATGAAATACGAATGCCCCCGACTGTACCTGTGAATTATTACTTTGATCCAGAAGGCCAAAACAATAGGATCAAAATCCTATGATGTTATCCCATGCTAATGTATCCAGAGCATAAGCTTGCTTTGAGTACTCTAATTTCTTCAAAGTAATAGCACCAGAGACACAACTAAGCCAATTAAGGCCAGAAGTGCATCGCCGATAGAAGGGACGAGGTGAAAGGTGCACACCAAAAGACAGACCGACCGACCCATCCCAGAGTCCAACTACGAGCATTTTAACTGTAACAACTTAAATATATGGTATTGGAGTTGGAATTACCGCGGCTGCTGGCACTAGACTTGCCCTCCAATGGATCCTTGTTAAGGGATTTAGATTGTACTCCTTCCAATTACTAGACTAGTAAGAGCTCGGTATTGTTATTTATTGTCACTACCTCCCCGTGTCAGGATTGGATAATTTGCATGCCTACTACCTTCCTTGGATGTGGTAGTCATTTCTCAGGTTCCCTCTCTGAAATTGAACCCTAATTCCCGTTACTTGTCGCCACTTTGGTAGGTGTCACAAGGCTAATTTTCTCACTCAAAATTTTGCCTTATGATGGCACTAAGTCACACTTAGTCTCAGCCAACTGCAAACACAAGGATTTCACAATGGAACTTTTTAAGTAGGCACACAACTCACACACTCAAAAGAGACACAAGAGCATATACGGGAAACTTTCCCAACCTTTACTACTTTAACTTAAAGTAATACAAAGGAACAGCCACTGAACTCTCGACAGTGTTTGACTCTTTCTCGCTCAATGATTTCTCTCTTACTGAGTACAAATGACAAACCCATAGGGTCTATATATAGCTGACACCCCTAGCTATCAAGGGTTTGGAGATAAACATTATCCCCCCACAATCTCTATCATGGCTGATCATCCTCATCTTCCCATGATCTTATCCATGACTTGATCTTGTTAAGCCTTATCTCCCACGATCATCCATCACTTGATCTCGATAAGCCTTATCTACCCATGATCCATAGCGATGCGTGATCGGATGAGCATTATCCTAGTGCTCGGCCTACTGGATTAAGCCACACTCACATGTCCCCATGTTCTACACGTCGTAGGAGAGTCGGTGCCATGCAATACCATGTAGACTTGGCCAAGACTCAGCCTCATGTTTTGGGCTTCTTAGCCCAAGCCCATAGCCCATCTGATGGAGGCCACGAACATGTAGCCTAGCATATTTTGTCCAACCCCAACCTTGGTCCACACTGGCATCCACATGTAGGCTCTTGTCTACGCTAACCCTCTTAGCTTTCATCTTGCCTCAAGGAGTGCCCAGCCACTGCAAAATCCAATGCTAAGAATTGGTGCAAGGTGCCACTAACTCCAGCATGCTAAGTGTTCAAGGGACTAACAAACCACCCCCACTTGTTGAAGTCAACATCCTCATTGGTAGGGTTGAAAGGTAGTCTTCCACCTGCTTCTCAAACTGCCATAGAGTCACATCTTTTTCCTCAGTTACCTCGCTGTCTGGTGCATTCTTCCACTTCACCAAGTACTCAAACTGCCTGTTCTTCTTACTTTGCCCATGCGTTCGGTGGTCCAGGATTCTCTACACTTCACACTGGAACTCAGTTCTCGTTGTAGGCGGTGCACGCCGGGCTTGTTTCCTTGAAGACTCATTGCCCGCTTCCTCATAGAAGGGTTTCAAGAAGCTCATATGGAAGGTTGGATATACCTACAGTCTTTTTGGAAATTGGAACTTGTATGCAACACTGCCAACTTTCTTCTCCACTGTGAAGGGACCGTCATACTTTGGAACAAGCCCACGATGCACTGACTTGCTGTTGATCTCCTTCCAAATTTGGGGAGTAAGTTTATATTCGAGCGAGCAAGGAGTATACTTTTGTTGTTCAACTTTTCTCCTTTTATCCTCTTGCAGGCAAGAAGTCAACTTTTGTTGTTGTTGCCGTCTCGCCTTTTATACTCGGTCTGGCAAGGAGTATACTTTTGTTGTACTTGTCGTCTTTTATGCTCGTGCAGGCTAGGTGTCTGCTTTGATGTTGTTGTCATCTCATTTTTTATACTCATGCAGGCAAAGAGCATACTTTTGTTGTTGTACTTGTCACCTTTTATACTTTTACGGGCAAGGAGTCTAATTTTGTTGTTGTTGCCGTCTCGCCTTTTATACTTGTGCAGGCAGGGAGTTTGGTTTTGTTGCTGCTATCGTCTTGCCATTTATACTTGTGCAGGTAAGGAGGGTGCTTTTGTTGTTGTACTGTTTGCTTTTTATACTCATGCGGGCATGCAGTGTACTTTTACTGCTCTTATAGTCTCGCCTTTTATGCTTGTGTGGGCAAGGGATCTGGTTTTGTTGTTGTTACCATCTCGCCTTTTATACTTATGCAGGCAAGGTGTATGCTTTGCTATTACCATGTCACCTTTTCTACTCAAGCTGGCAGCGAGTATGCTTTTCTTGTTGTTGCTATCTCGCCTTTTATACTCATACGGTCGAGGAGTCTGGTTTTGTTATTGTTGCCATGTTGCCATTTATTCTCGTGCGAGCAAGCAGCATGCTTTGTTGCTGCCTTCTCGCCTTCATACTATTGTCAGTAAGGAGTCTACGTTTGTTGTTGTTGTTGTCTAGGCTTTTAACTCGTGCGGGCTAGGAGTCTATTTTACTGTAATCACTGTCTCTCCTTTTATACTTGTGCAAGCAAGCAGTATACCTTTGTTGTTGTACTTTTTGCCTTTTATACTCTTGCGGGTAAAAAGTCTACTTTTGCTGGTGTTGCTGTCACAACATTCATGTTCGTGCGGGTAAGGAGTCTGATTTTACTATTGTACTTGTTGCCTTCTTTACTCTTGCTGACAAACAGTCTGTTTTTACTGTTGTTGCTATCTCGCCTATTATTCTTGTGTAGGTTAAGAGTCTGCTTTGCTTTTGTTGTCGTCTTACCTTTTGTACTCAAGCAAGCATTGAGGATGCTTTTGTTGTTGGACTTATTACCTTTTATACTCTTGTGGGCAAGGAGTCTGCTTTTGTTGTTGCTGCTGTCTCGCCTTTTATACTCGTGCGGGCATGGATTCTAGTTTTGTTGTTGTTACCGGCTCGCTTTTTACACTCCTGCTGGTAAGTTGTATGCTTTTGTTGCTGGTATCGTCTTGCCTTTTATTCTTGTACCGTCTCGTCTTTTATACTCGCGCGGGCAAGGAGTCTGGTTTTGTTGTTGTTGCTGTCTCACCTTTTATACATGTGCGGGTAAGGTGCATGCTTTATTGTTGCTGTCTCGCCTTTTATTCTCTTGCGGGCAAGGAGTATGCTTCACTATTGTCGTCTCCCCTTTTATACTCATGTGTGCAAGGAGTATGATTTTGTTGTTGTTGCCATCTCGCCTTTTATACTCGCATGGGCATGGAATCTGATTCTGTTGTAGTTGTCCTCTCTCCTTTTATACTCAGTCGGGTGAGGAGTATACTTTTGTTGTTGTACTTATCATCTTTTATACTTTTGCAGGCAAGGAGTCTGCTTTTGTTATTGTTGTTGCCATCTTGCCTTTTATATCCTTGCAGGCTTGGTGTTTGCTTTATTGTTGTTGCCGTCTCACCTTTTATACTCGTATGGGCCAAGTGCATACTTTTATTGTTGTACTTTTCACCTTTTATACTCTTACGGGCAAAAAGTCTACTTTTGTTGTTATTGTTATCTCGCCTTTTATACTCGTGCAGGCAGGAAGTTTAGATTTGTTGTTGTTATCATCTTGCCTTTTATACTTGTGCAGGCAAACAGTGTACTTTTGTTGTTATACTTTTTGCTTTTTATACTCTTGCAGGTAGGGAGTCTGCTTTCGTTGTTGTTGCTGTCTCGCCTTTTATACTCATGTAGGTAAGGAGTACGCTTTACTGTTGCCGTATCACCTTTTATACTCATGTTGGTAGCAAGTATGCTTTTATTGTTGTTGTAGTCTCGCCTTTTATACTCCTACGGGTAAGGAATATGCTTTACTGTTGTCGTGTCGCCTTTTATACTCATGTTGGCAGCAAGTATGCTTTTATTGTTGTTGTAGTCTTGCCTTTTATAATCGTACGAGCATGGAGCTTGGTTTTGTTGTTGTTAATGTGCTGCTTTTTATTCTTGTGTGGGCAAGCAGCATGCTTTGTTGTTGCCGTCATGCCATTTATACTGGTGCGGACGAAGAATATGCTTTGTTGTTCCTATCTCATCTTTTATACTCATGTGGGCAAAGAGTCTGCTTTTGTTGTTGGTGCCGTTTAGCCTTTCGACTTGTGCAGGCTAAGAGTCTGTTTTGCTGTGGTTACTGTCTCTCCTTTTCTAATCATGCAGGCAAGGAGTATAGTTTAGTTGTTTTACTTTTTGTCTTTTATGCTCTTGCAGGCAGGGAGTCTACTTTTGCTGCTACTGCCGTCTCGACTTTTATGCTCGTGCAGACAAAGAGTCTGGTTTTGTTGTTGTACTTGTCGCCTTTTTTACTCTTGCGGGCAAAGATTCTGATTTTACTGTTGTTGCTTCTCGCCTTTTATACTCGTGCAGTTTATGCTATTGTTCCCGTCTCACCTTTTGTACTTATATGGGCATTAAGTATGCTTTTGTTGTTGGACTTTTACCTTTGATAGCATTATAGCCAATGAGTCTACTTTAGTTGTTGTTGTTGTATCGCTTTTTATACTTGTGCTGGCAAGGATACTAGTTTTGTTGTTGTCACCGACTCACCTTTTACACTCATGTGGGCAAAGACTTAGCTTTGCTAATGTCGTCTCACCTTTTATACTCGTGCAAGTAAGGAGCATGCTTTTTTGTTGCCGCCTCGCCTTTTATGCTCTTGCGGGCAAGGAGTATGCTTTGCTGTTGTCGTCTCTCCTTTTGTTGCTGCGCCAGCTCGCCTTTCATACTCGTGTAGGCAAAGAGAATGCTTTGTTGTTGCCACCACGCTTTTTATGCTCATGCGAGCAATGAGTGTGCTTTGTTGTTGTCGTTTTGCCTTTTATGGTTGTGTAGGCAAAGAGTATACTTTTGTCGTTGTACTTTGTTGGTGTCTTGCCTTTTATACTTGTGCGAGCAAAGAGTCCACTTTTGTTGTTGTTGTTGCCTTGCCTTTTATACTCATACAGGCAAGGAGTCTGCTTTGCTATTATTACCACCTCGGCTTTTATACTTGTGTGGGAATGGAGTATATTGTTGTTTTTTCAAGTTTTTCCTTTTATGTTCTTGCGGGCAAAGTGTCTACTTTTGCTATTGGCCATCTCACCTTTTATCCCCATACGTGCAAGGAGTCTAGCTTTGTTGTTGTTGCCATCTTTCCATTTGTACTCGGGCAGGCGACAAGTACACTTTTGCTTTTCTACTTGTCCCCTTTTATACACTGGCGTGCAAGGAGTCAACTTTAGTGTTGTTGCTGTCTAGCCTTTTATACTCTTGCGGGCAAGAAGTATCGTTTTGTTGTTATAGTCGTGTCAGCTTTTATACTCGTGCGGGAGAGCAGGCTGCTTTCTTGTTGCCGTCTCATATTTTATACTCGTGCGGGCAAGGAGTATGGTTGGTAGTTGCCATCATGCCTTTAATACTCGTGCGGGCAGGGAGTACGATTTTGTTGTTGTTGCCGTCTTGCCTTTTATGCTCGTTTGAACGAGTAGTCTGGTTTTGTTGTTGTTGTCGTCTCACCTTTCATACTCGTGTGGGCAAGGAGTATGCTTTGTTGTTGTTGTCTTGTATTTTATACTCGTGCGGGCGAGGAGTACGGTTGTAGTTGTCGTCGTGCCCTTAATACTTGTGCAAGTATGGAGTATGCTTTTGTTCCTGTTGTCATCTCGCCTTTTATATTCATCTAGGTGAGTAGTATCATTTTGTTGTTGTTGTCGTCTCGCCTCTTATGCTCGTGCAGCAAGCAGCATGCTTGGTTCTTGTCGTCCTACCTTTTATGCTCATGCGTAAATGCTTTGTTGCTGTCGTGTCTCCATTCATACTCTTGTAGGCAAGGAGTCAGCTTTTGTTGTTGTTGTCGTATCGCCTTTTATACTCGTATGGGTAAGCGGTCTAGTTTTGTTGTTGTTGTCATCCCACCTTTTATACTTGTGCGGGCAAGAAGCATGCTTTGCTATTGTCGTCACACCTTTTTTGCTCGTGCTAGCAATCTATGCTGTTTTGCTGTTGTTGTCGTCTCGCCTTTTATACTGGTGCTAGCAAGGCGCATGCTTTGTTGTTGTCGTCTCACCTTTTATGCTAGCGCAAGCAAAGAGCATGCTTTGTTGTTGCCATCTCGCTCATTATACTCGTGGAGGCCACGATTCTACTTTGCTATTATTAACGTATCAGCTTTTATACTCGTGTGGGCAAGGAGTATACTATTGTTTTTGCAAGTTTTCCCTTTTATATTCTTTCGAGCAAAGAGTCTACATTTCCTGTTGTTGCTGTCTCACCTTTTATAGTCTGGTGGGCGAGGACTGTACTTTTGTTGTTGTACTAGTCGCCTTTATACTCTTACGGGCAAAGAGTCTGCTTTTGTTTTTGATGTCGTCTTGCTTTCTACACTTTTGTGGACAAGGCGAATACTTTTGTTTTTGCACTTTTGCCCTTTATATTACTCTAGGCAAGGAGTCTACATTCACAGCTATTATCGTCTAACCTTTTATACACATGTGAGCTAAGAGTCTAGTTTTGTTGTTGTTGTCGTCGTCTCACCTTTTATACTTAGGCAGGTAAAGAGTATACTTTTGTTGTCGTACTTGTTGCCTTTTATACTCTTGCAAACAGGGAGTTTGCTTTTGTTGTTGTTACCGTCTCACCTTTGAAACTCCTGCAGGGTAAGAGTCTACTTTGCTAATGTTGTCGTCTTGCCTTTTATGCTCGTTCAAGAAAGAAGTATGCTTTTGTTGTTGTACTGTTTGCCTTTTATGCTCTTGCGGGCAAGGAGTCTGCTTTAGTTATTGTTGCTACCTTGCCTTTTGTACTCGCACCGGCAAGGAGTCTGGTTTTGTTGTTATTGTTGTCCCGCCTTTTATACCTTGCTGTTGCTGTTGCCATCTCGATTTTTATACTCGTGTAGGCAAGTAGTATGCTCTTGTTTTTATTATCGTCTCGCCCTTTATACATGTATAGGCAAGGACTCCAGATTTGTTATTGTTGCCATCTTGCCTTTTATATTCGTGCAGGCGAGTGGCAGGCTTTGTTGTTGCCGTCTCGGCTTTTATACTCGCGTGGGCAAAGAGTATACTTTCCTGCTGTTTCTCACTTTTTGTACTCTTGAAAGGAAGGAGACTAATTTTGTTGTTGTTGTCGTCTTGCCTTTTACACCTATGCAGGCTAGAAGTTTGCTTTGTTGTTGTTACCGTCTCGCCATTTGTACTCGTTTGGACATGGAGTATACTTTTGTTATTGTAGTTTTTACCTTTTATGCTCTTGCAGGCAAGGAGTCCACCCTTGTTCTTGTTACTGTCTTGCCTTTTGCACTCTTGCAGGCTAGAAGTCTGCTTTACTCTTGCTGTCGTCTCGCCTTGTATATTCATGCGGGCAGGGGGTATACCATTGTGGTTTCATTTTTCGTGTTTTATACTCTTGTGGGTAAGAAGTTTGGTTTTATTGTTGTTGTTGTCTCGCCATTTATACTCGTATGGGCAAGGAGTCTGGTTTTGTTGTTGTTGCCATCCTACCATTTATGCTCATGCGGGCAAGCAGCATCCTTTTGTTATTGCACTTTTTGCCTTTTATACTGATGTAGGCAAGGAGTCTTGTTTTATTGTTATTGTCGTCTAGGCTTTTATACTCGTGCGAGCAAGCAGCATGCTTTGTTGTTGTCGTCTTGTCGTTTTACTTTTGCGTGTAAGGAGTCTGCTTTTGCTATTGTTGCTATCTTCCCTTTTGTACAAGGAGTCAGGTTTTGTTGTTGTTGTTGGCTCTCCTTTTATACTCATGTGAGAAAGGAGTATACTTTGTAGTTGCCGTCTCGCCTTTTATACTCCTGCGGGCAAGTAGTATACTTTGATATTACCTTCTCACCTTTTCTACTCATGTGGGTAGGGAGCATTCTTTTGTTGTTATTGTCGTCTCGCCCTTTTTAGCCGCACGGGCAAGGACTTTGGTTTTGTCATTGTTGCCGTCTCGCCTTTTCTACAGTCATCTCACTCTTTATACTTTTGCGGGGAAGGAGACTGCATTTGTTGTTGTTGTCGTCTCAACTTGTATACTTGTGCGAGCAAGGAGTATACTTTTGTTGTTGTACATTTCTCCTTTTATACGCTTACGGGTAAGGAACCTGCTTTTATTGTTGTTGTTATCCCGCTTTTGGTACTCATATGGGTAAGGAGTCTAGTTTTGTTGTTGTTTCCATCTCACCTTTTATACTTGTGTGGGCAAGGAGTATACTTTTGTTGTTGCACTTTTCACCTTTTATACTCTTGTGGGCAAGGACTCTCGTTTTATTATTGTTGCCATCCAGCCTTTTATACATGTGTGGGCAAAAAGCATGCTTTGTTGCTATCGTCTCACCTTTTATACTCTTGCAGACAAGGAGGCTACTTTCGTTGTTGTTGCTATCTTGCCTTTTATACTTATGCAGGAAAAGAGTCTCGTTTAGTTACTGTTGCCATCTCGCCTTTTATACTCGCGTGGGCAAGGTGTATGCCTTAATATTGCCATTTTACCTTTTATATTTGTGCGGGCAGGGAGCATGCGTTCGTTGTAGTCGCCATCCCACCTTTTATACTCGTGCAAGCAAGGATTTTGTTTCGCCATTATTACTGTCTCGCCTTTAATATTGGCGCAAGTAGGGAGTATTCTTTTGTTGTTATTGCCATCTCGCCTATTATGCTCGTGCAGGCTAGGAGTCTGCTTTACTATTATTATCGTCTCACTTTTTATGCTCTTATAGGCAATGAATCCACTTTTTTTGTGGTTGTCATCTCGCCTTGTTTACACATGCGGGCTAGGAGTCTGCTTTACTCTATGGGTAAGGAGTCTAGTTTTGTTGTTGCCGTGTTGCCTTTTGCACCCGTGCTAGCAATGAACATGCTTTGTTGTTGCTGTCTCACCTTTTATACTTGTCTGACAAGGAGTATGCTTTGTTGTTGCCATCTTGCCTTCTATATTCTTGCAAGCAAGAAGTTTGCTTTTCTTGTTCTTGTCATCTCGTCTTTTATGCTCGTACAAGCTAGTGTCTGTTTTGCTATTGTTACTGTCTCGCCTTTTATGCGTTCGCGCAGGCAGAGAGTATACTTTTATTTTTGTACTTTTTTCCTTTCATATCCTTGTAGGCAAGGAGTCTACTTTTTTTGTTGTTATCATCTCTGCTTTTATACTCATGCAAAAAGGAGTTTGGTTTTATTGCTATTGTTGTCTCGCCTTTTTCACTGAGGTAGGTAAGGAGCATACTTTTGTTATTGTACTTATTGCCTTTCATATTATTGTGGGAAAAGAGCCTACCTTTGTCGTTGTTGATGTCCCTCCTTTTATACGCGTCCAGGTGAGTAGTCTGGTTTTGTTACTGTTACCGTCACGCCTTTTATACTCGTGCAGGCAAGCAGCATGCTTTGTTGTTGCCGTCTTGACTTTTATACTCTTGCAGGCAAGGAGTCGGTTTTTGTTGTTGCTATCGTCTCGTCATTTATACTCGTATGGACAAGGAGTCAGGTTTTGTTGTTGTTGCTGTCTCGCTTTTTATGCTCGTGCGGGCTAGGAGTACGCTTTAATATTGTTGTCATGCCTTTTCTGCTCGTGCGGGCAAAGTGTTCGCTTTTGTTGTTATTGTTGTCTTGCCTTTTATACTCGTGTAGGCAAGGAGTGTGCTTTGTTGTTGTCGTCATGCCTTTTATACTCACGCGAGTAAGGAGTATGCTTTGTTGTTGCCGTCTTGCCTTTTATACTTGTGCGGGCAAGGAGTCTGCTTCGCTATTATTACCAGCTCAGCTTTTATATTTGTGTGGGCATGGAGTATATTGTTGTTTTTGCAAGTTTTGCATTTTATATTCTTGCGAAAAAACAGTCTACTCTTGCTATTGGCCGTCTAGCCTTTTATCCCCATGCGTGCAAGGTGTCTAGCTTTGTTATTGTTGCCATCTTTCCTTTTATACTCAGGTAGGCGACAAGTACACTATTGTTGTTCTACTTTTTACCTTTTATACTCTGGCGTGCAAGGAGTCAGCTTTAGTGTTGTTGCCGTCAACCTTTTATACTCGTACGGGAGAGCAGCCTGCTTTGTTGTTGTCGTCTCGTATCTTATACTCGTGAATGTAAGCAGTATGGTTTGTAGTTGTCGTCATGCCTTTAATGCTCGTGCAGGCAAGGAGTACGCTTTTGTTGTTGTTGCCGTCTTGCCTTTTATACTCGTCTGAATGAGTAGCCTAGTTTTGTTGTTGGTGTTGTCTCACCTTGTATACTCGTGCGGGCAAGCATCATGCTTTATTGTTTTCGTCTCGCCTTTTATACACTTGTAGGCAAGGAGTATGCTTTGTTATTACCGTCTTTTATTTTATACTCGTGGGGCAAGGAGTACAGTTTGCAGTTGCCGTCGTGCCCTTAATACTCGTGCAAGCAGGAAGTATGCTTTTGTTGCTGTTGTGTCTCGCCTTTTATATTCATCCAGGGGAGTAGTCTGGATTTGTTGTTGTTGTCGTCTCGACTTTTATACTCGTGCAGCAAACAACATGCTTTGTTGTTTCCGTCCTACCTTTTATGCTCATGCGTATATGCTTTGTTGCTGCCGTGTCTCCTTTCATACTCTTGCAGGCAAGGAGTCAGCTTTTGTTGTTGTTGCTATATTGCCTTTTATACTCGTATGGGTAAGGACTCTAGTTTTGTTGTTGTTGTCGTCTCGTCTTTTATACTCGTGCGGGCAAGAAGCATGTTTTGCTTTTGTCGTCACACCTTTTTTGCTCGTGCTAGCAATCTATGCGCTTTTGTTGTTGTTGACATCTTGCCTTTTACACTCGTGCAAGTAAAGAGCATGCTTTGCTGTTGTTGTCTCACCTTTTATGCTCGGGCAAACAAGGAGCATGCATTGTTGTTGCCATCTCGCCCATTATACTCGTGCGGACTAGGAGTCTGCTTTTCTATTATTATCATATCAGCTTTTGTACTCGTACAGGCATGGAGTATACTATTGTTTTTGCAAGTTTTGCCTTTTATATTCTTGTGGGCAAAGAGTCTACTTTTAATGTTGTTGTTGTCTCGCCTTTTCTATCCGTGCATGCAATGAGTCTAGCTTTGTTGTTGTTGTTGTCTTCCTTTTGATGCTCGGGCAAGCGATGAGTATACTTTTGTTGTTGTTCTTGTCGCCGTTTATACTCTTGCGTGCAAGGAGTCTGCTTTACTGTTGTTGTCGTCTTGCCTTTTATACTCCTGCGGGCAAGAAGTCTCGTTGTGTTGTTGTCGCCGTCTCGTCGTTTCTACTCGTGCGGGCAAGCAGCCTGCTTTGTTGCTATCATTTCGTGTTTTATACTCTTGCGGGCAAGGAGTATGGTTTGCTGTTGCTGTCAGGTATTTAATACTAGTGCGAGTAGGGAGTATGCTTTTGTTGTTGTTGTTGTGTCGCCTTTTATACTCGTTCAGACGAGTAGTCTGGTTTGGTTGTTGTCGTCGTCTCGCCTTTTATACTGGTGCAAGCAAGTAGCATGCTTTGTTGTTGCCGTCCCGCCTTTTTTACACATGCGGGCAAGGAGTATGCTTTGTTGTTCCCATACCACCTTTTACACTCATGTGGGTAAGGAGTCTACTTTCGCTATTGTTGTCATCTTGCGTTTTAAACTCATTCGTGCAAGAAGTATAGTTTAGTTGTTGTTGCATTCCCACCCTTTACACTCGTGCGGCGAGGAGTATCCTTTTGTTGTTGTATTTGTCGCCTTTTATACTCTTGCAGGCATGCAGTCAGCTTTTGTTGTTATTGCTGTCTCGCCTTTTATACTCGTACAGGTTGGGAGTCCTTTTTGCTGTTGTTTCCATCTCGCCTTTTATACTCGTACGGGCAAGGAATATACTTTTGATCTTTTATACTGTTGCAAGCAAGGAGCATGGTTTTGTTGTTATCGCTATTTCACCTTTTATGCTCATGCGACTAGGAGTCTGTTTTGCTGCTGTTGTACTCTCGCCTTTCATAGTTGTGCAGGCAAGGAGTATACTTTTCTTATTATACTTCTCATATTTTTGTACTCGTGCAGGCAAAAAGTTTGTCTTTGTTATTGCTGCTGTCTTGCCATTTATAGTCGTGTAAGCAAGGAGTCTGGTTTTGTTGTTGTTTTCGTCTTGCCTTTCACACTCATGTCGGCAAGCAGCACACTTTGTTGTTACTGCCTCGCCTTTTATACTCGTGCGGGGAAAGAGTGTGCTTTGTTGTTGTCGTCTCGCCCTTTATACGCTTGCGGGCAAGGAGTCGGCTTTCGTTGTTATTCCCATCTCGTCTTTTATACTCGTATGGGCAAAGAGTCTAGTTTTGTTGTTGTTGCCGTCTCACCTTTTATACTAGTTTGGGCTGGGAGTTTGCTTTGTTCTTGTTGTCGTCTCGCCTTTCATACTCATTCGAGCTAGGATTATACTTTTGTTGTTGTTCTTTTTGCCTTTTATACTCTTGTGGGAAAGGAGTCCACTTTTGTTGTTGGTGTTGTCTCGCCTTTTATACTCAGGAGAGCAAGGAAAGTAGTTTTATTGTTGTTATCGTCTCACCTTTTATACTCGTGCGGGTAAGGAGTATGCTTTGCTGTTACCATCTAGTCTTTTATACAAGAGCAAGTAAGGAGTATGCGTTTGTTGTTGTTCTCGTCTCGCCTATTATTCTCGCTTGGGCAAGGAGAATGGTTTTGTTGTTGTTGACGTCTCGCCTTTTATACTCGTGTGGGCAAGCATCTTGCTTTTTTGTTGTCGTCTCACCTTTTATACTCGTGCAGGCAAAGAGAGTGCTTTGTCATTGCCATCTTGCCTTTTATACTCTTACGAGCAAGAAGTTGGCTTTTGTTGTTGTTGTTGTCTTGCCTTGTATACTCGTACAAGCAAGGAGTTTGCTTTTATTGTTGTTGCCGTCTCCCCTTTTATACTTGTGTAGACAAGGCGCACGCTTTGTGTTGAAGTCCCACCTTTTATACTCTTGCAGGCAAGGAGTATGGATTGCTATTACTGTCTCGCCATTTTTGGTCACATGGGAAAAGTGTATGCTTTTGTTGTTGTTGCCATCTTACCTTTCATACTCGCATCAACGAGTAGTTTGGTTTTGTTGTTGTTGCTGTCTCGCCTTGTATACTCGTGCAGGAAAGGAGCATGCTTTGTTCTTGTTGTCTCGCCTTTTATACTCGAACTGGAAAAGAGTATGCTTTGTTGTTGCTGTCTCACCATTTATGCTCGTGTGGGCTAGGAGTCTACTTTGCTATTATTACCGTCTTAGCTTTCATATTCGTGTGGGTGAGGATTATACTTTTGCTTTTGTACTTTTCCCATTTATATTCTTGTGACCAATGAGTTTAGTTTTGCTGTTGCTGCCATCTTGGGTTTAAAACTGGTGCGGGTAGGGAGCATGCTTTTGTTGTTGATGCCATCTCAGATTTTACACTCGTACGGGCGAGTAGTCTAGTTTTGTTGTTGTTGTCGTCTAACATTTTACACTCTTGTGGGCAAGAAGTATGCCTTGTTGATACCGTCTTGCTTTTTATACTCGTGCAGATACATAGTATGCTTTGTTGTTGCCATAACACATTTTATACTCTTGCAAGCAAGGAGTCTACTTTTACTATTATTGTCGTCTCGCCTTTTAAACTCGTGCGGGCACGGAGTCTGGTTTCGTTGTTGTTGCCACGTCGCCTTTTACACTAGGGTAGAGGAGGAACAAAAGTATACTCCTCTACCGCCCGAGCATAGAGGGCGGGATGGCAACAATAGCAAAAGTAGTGTCCTTGCCCGCAAGAATATAAATGCAAAAAGTTCAAAAACAAAAGTATATAGCTTGCCCAAACGAGTATAAAAAGGCGAGACGGCAACAATAGCAAAGCATCCTTTTAGCCCGCATGAGTATAAAAGGCAGGACGGCAACAACAACAAAAGCATACTCTTTACCTACAAGAGCATAAAAAACTACAAGCACGATTACAAAAGCATACTCCTTGCCCGCACAAGTATAAAAGGCGAGACGACAACATCGACAAAACTAGACTCTGAGCCCGCATGAGTATAAAACGTGAAATGGCAAGAACAACAAAAGCAGACTTCTTGCCCGCAAGAGTATTAAAGGCAATAAGTAAAACAAGAAAAGTAAACTCCTCTCCAGCCCAAGTATAAAAGGCGAGACGACGATAACAACAAAACTAAACTGCTTCCCTGCATGAGCATAAAAGGCGAGACAATAACAACAACAAAAGTATACTCATTGCCCGCACGAGTGAAAAGGTTAGACGGCAACAACAAAGCATGTTGTTTGCCTGCACGAGTATAAAGGCGAGACGACCACATCAACAAAAATAGACTCCTTGCCCGCTTGAATATAAAAGGTAAGATAGAAACATAAATAAAAGTAAACTCTTTATCGCTCAAGTACAAAATGCAAGACGGAAAGAACAGCAAAAGCAGACTTCTTGCCTGGAAGAGTATAAAAGGCAACAAGTGCAACAACAAAAGTATACTCCTCACTTGCCTAAGTATAAAAGGTGAGATGGCAACAACAACAAAACTAGACTCCTTGCCTGCATGAGTATAACAGGCGAGACAGCAACAACAACAAAAGTAGACACCTTGCCTGCATGTGTATAAATGGTGAAAGGTACAATAACAAAAGTATGCTCCGTGCCCACAAGAGTATAAAAGGCGAGACAGCAACAATAGCAAAGCAGACTCCTGGCCTGTATGAGAATAAAATGCGAGATGGCAACAACAACAAAAGCATGCTCCTTGCTATAAAAGGCAAGAAGGCAACAACAACAAAAGTAGATTCTTTGCTTGTAAGACTTTAAAAGGTGAGACAGCAACAACAAAGCATACTCCTTGCCCGCACGAGTAAACATGGTGAGACGGTAGCAACAAAGTGCGCGACTTGCTCGCATGAGTGTAAAAGACGAGACGGCAACATCAAGAAAGCTAGACTATTCGTCCGTACGAGTATAAAAGGCGAAGCGACAACAACAACAAAAGCATACTCCCTACCCGAAAAAGTGTTAAAGGCTCGTCAAGAATAGCGTAGCATGCTGCTTGCTTGTGCGAGTATAAAAGGCGATTCGGCAACAATAAAGCATGTTGCTTGCCCGCATGATTATAAAAAGCGAGATGGCAACAACAACAATACCAGACTCGTTGCCCCAAGAGTATAAAAGGTGTCAAGTACAAGAACAAGAGTGTACTACTCACCCACTAAGTATAAAAGGTGACACAACAACAATAATAAAGCTAGACTCCTTACTTGCAAGAGTATAAAAGGCGAGACAGCAGCAGCAACAAAACCAATGCATGCTCCTTGCCCTCGCGAGTATAAAAGGCGAGACGATAACAACAACAAAACCAGCCCGTACGAGTATAAAACGTGCGACAGAAATAACAGCAAAAGCATTGTCATTTCTCGTAGGAGTAAAAAAGTCGAGATGACAATAGCAAAGCATATTCCTCGTTGGCACAAGTATAAAAGGCAAGACGGCAACAACAAAGCTTGCTCCTTGCCGCATGAGTATAAAAGGCGAGACGACAGCAACAACAAAACCAGTCTCTGTGCTTGTACGAGTACAAATGGCAATGCGACAACAACAACCAAAGCCGACTCCTTGCCTGCAAGAGTATAAAAGGTGAGATGGCAACAACATTGCATACTTTTTGCCCGCACGAGTATAAAAGGCGAGACACAACAATAAATCATGCTAATTGCTAGCACGAGTATAAAAGGCGAGTCGGCAACAACATTACATACTTTTTGCCAGTACAAGTATAAAAAGCGAGACGCAACAATAAAACATGCTGCTCGCCAGCATGAGTATGAAGGGCGAGTCGGCAACAACAACAAAACTTGACTCCCTACCCTTACGAGTATAAAAGGCGAGATGAGAACAACAAGAAAAATGTAATCCCAGCCCACACTAGTATAAAAAACAAAACGGTAATAGCAAAGCATGCTGCTTACACGCACGAGCATGAAAGGCAAGATACCAACTACAACAAAACCAGACTCCTTGCTCGCACAAGTGTCATAGGCGAGACAGCACCAAGAACAAAAGTAGACACCTTGCCCGCAAGAGTATAAAAGGCAAAAATACAACAATAGCAAAGCAAACTCCTAACCCACAAGAGTATAAAAGATGACACAGCAACAATAACAAAGCCAGACTCTTTGCCCGCACGAGTACAAAAGGCGAGATGATAATAACAGCAAAGCAGGCTCTTAGCCTGCACGAGTTTAAAAGGCAAAACGGCAACAACAATAAAGGCAGACTCCTCACCTGCCAGAGTATAAAAGGTGGGATGGCAACAACAAACCATACTACTTGTCTACGCGAATATAAAGGACGAGACGGTATTAATAGCAAAACAGACTCCTCACCCGCACGAGTATAAAAGGTGAGACAGCAATAGTAACGAAACTAGACTCTTTGCCCAAAAGAGTATAAAAGGCGAAAAGTACGACAACAAATGTGTATACCTTGCCTGCACGAGTATGAAAGGCTAGACGACAACAACAACAAAGCAGACTCTTAGCCCGCATGAGTATAAAAGGCAAGATGACAAAAACAACCAAAGTAGACTCCTTGCCCACAAGTGGATAAAAGGTAAAATGTGCAACAACCAAAGTATGCTCTATGCCCGCGCGAGTATATAAGCGAGATGACAACAGCGGCAAAGCAGACTCCTAGCCTGTACGAGTATAAAAAGCGAGACGATAACAACAAAAGTATACTCCTTGCCTGAAAGAATATAAAAGGCAAAAAGTGTAAAAACAAAAGTATACTCCATGCTCGCACGAGTATAAAAGGCAAGATGGTAAAAGCAGCAAGCAGATTAGCCTACACGAGTATAAATGGAGAGGCAGCAATAACAACAAAAGTAGACTCCTTTCCGGATAGAGTACAAAAGCTGAGACGTTTTCAACAAAGCACTTTCCTTGCCCGCACGAGTATAACAGGCGAGACGACAACAACAAAGCATTTGGCCTGATGAGTATAGAATGCAAGTCAATAACATCAAAACTAGACTCCTTGTCGTACGAGTATAAAAGGCTAGATGACATCAACAACAAGAGCATAGTCCCTGCCCGCCCGTGTATAAAAGGCGAGACGACAGCTACAAAGCATACTCCTTGCCTGCATGACTATAAATGCGAGACGGAAACAACAACAAAATCAGACTCCTTGCCTGTACGAGCGCAAATGGTGAGACCGTAACAACAATAAAAGCATACTCCTTGCCCACAAGAGCATAAAAGGTGAAAAGTACAACAGAAAAGTATACTCCTTGCCTGCATGAGTATAAAAAGCGATACGACAACAACAACAAAAAACCAGACTCCTTTCTCGCACGAGTATAAAAGGTGAAAAGTACTACAAAAAGCATACTCCTTGCCTGCACGAGTAAAAAAGGTGATACGACAACAACAATAAAACCAAACTCCTTGGCCGCACGAGTATAAAAGGCGAAAAGTGCAACAAAAGAAGTATACTCCTTGCCCACATGAGCATAAAAGGTCAGACGGTGACATCAAAGCATAGGCCTTGCCTACTCGAGTATAAATGGCGAGACAACAACAACAACAAAAACAAACTGCTTCCTCGTATGAGTAAAAAGGTGAGATGACAACAACAAAGCATACTCCTTCCATACAATGGTATAAAAGGTGAGACGACAACAAAAAAGCATACACTTTGCCTCTCATGAGTACAAAAGGCAAGACGTAGCAATCGAACATGCTCCTCACCTGTACGAGTACAAAAGGTGGACAGCAACACCAGCAAAATCAAATTCCTTGCCGGTACCAGTATAAAAGGTGAGATGGCAACAACAACGACGACATACTCCTTGCCTGTACGAGTGTAAAAGGCAATACAGCAACAGCAACGCATACTCCTTGCCCGCTAGAGTATAAAAGGCGAGATGGCAACAACAAAGCATGTTGCTTGCCCGCGCGAGTATAAAAGGTGAGACAGGAACAACAACAAATCTAGATTCCTTACCCGTACATGTTTAAAAGCCAAGACGACAATAATAACCATAGCAGACTCCTAGCCGCAAGAGCAGAAAGGCGAGATGACGTCAACAAATCATACTCGCTGCCCATACGAGTATAAAAGGCGAGACGGCAACAACAACAAAGCAGCTTCCTAGCCCATACAAGTAGAAATGGCGAGACGGCAACAATAGCGAAAGCAAACTCCTTACCCACACTAGTGTAAAATGCAAAACGACAACGATAGCAAAAGTAGACTCTTTGCCCATAGTAGTATAAAAGGCAAAAAGTATGACAACAAAAGTATACGCCTACCCTGCACGAGTATAAAAAGCAAGACGACAACAATAGTAAAAGTAGACTCCATGCCTGCAAGAGTATAAAAGGAGAGACGACAACAACAAAGCAAACTCCTTGCCCGCACGAGTATAAAAGGCATGAAGGTAATAACAAAGCTTTCTGCTTCCCCACATGAGTATAATAGGCTTCACGGCAACAACAAAAAAACCCACTCCCAGCCCGCATGAGTATAAATGACGAGACAACAACAACAAAGCATACTCCTTACCCGCACGAGTGTAAATTGCGAGACGATAACAACAAAACTAGACTCCTTGCCTGCAGAAGTATAAAAGGCGAGATAACAACAACAATAAAGGTAGGCCTCCCTGCCCGCAAGAGGATAAAAGGTGAAAAGCACAATAACAAAAGTACACTCCTTGCCCACACTAGTATAAAAGGCGAGATGGCAACAATAACAGAAGCAAACTCCTTGCCATGCGAGTATAAAGGGTCGGCAACTGCAAAGGATACTCTTTACTCGTTGTTCGCACGAGTATAAAAAGCGAGATGCCAACAATAACAAACTAGACTCCTTGCCCACACAAGTATAAAGGGTGAGACAACAACAACACCAAAAGTAGACTCCTTGCACGTAAGAGAATAAAAGGCAAAAACTACAACAAAAAAGGTATACTCCTTGCCCAGACGACCATAAAATGCGAGATGGCAACAACAACAGAGCAGACTCCTTGCTGGCATGAGTATAAAAGACAAAACAGCAACAATAAGAAAAGCAGACTTCTTGCCCGCGAGAGTATAAAATGCGACAAGTACAGCAACAAAAGTGTATTCCTTGCTCGCCGGAGTATAAAAGGTGAGACAGTAACAACGACAAAATTAGTCTCCTTGCCCGCATGAGCATAAAAGGCGAAAAGTACAACAACAAACATATACTGCTTGCTTGGACAAGTATAAAATGCGAGACGACAACAACAATAAAACCCGACTCCTTGCCCACAAGGGTATAAAAGGTCAGACAACGACAACAAAAAAAGCAAGCTCCTTGCCCACAATAGTGTAAAAGGCAAAAAGTACAACAATAGAAGCATAGTTTTTACCCACAATAGCATAAAAGGTAGGACAGCAACAACGGCAAAGTAGACTTTTAGTTTGCACAAGTGTAAACGACGAGACAACAACGATGACAAAATCAAAAACCTTGCACATAAGAGCATAAATGGCGACAAGTGCAACAACAAAAGTATACCCTTCGCCCACCCAAGTATAAAAGGCAAGATAACAACAACAACAAAACTAGACACCTTGCTCACATGAGTATAAAAGGCGAGATGGCAACAATAGCCAAAGTAGACTCTTTGCCTGCAAGAACATAAAAGGCAAAAAGTATAGAAAAAAACTAAACTCTTTGCTCACATGAGCATAAAAGGTGAAACAGCAACAACAGCAAATTAGATGCCTAGCGCTCACGAGAATAAAAGGCGAGACTACGACGACAACAAAAATAAAGCCTTTGTGCCCGCAAGAGTATAAAAGGCGAGACAACAACAACAAAGCATACTCCTTACCTGCGCGACTAGAAATGGCTAGATGGCTACGACAAAGCATGCTGCTTGCCTGCACGAGTATAAAAGGCGAAACAGCAACAACAAAGCATATTCTTTGCCTGCAAGAGTATAAAAGGCAAGCCGACATCAACAAAGCATGCTCCTTACTTGCACGAGTATAAAAGGCAAAACGACAACAACAAAGCATATTCTTTGCCCGTATGAATATAAAAGGCGATCCGACAACATCAAAGCATGCTTGTCACCCGCATGAGTATAAAAGGCGAGCCGACAACAACAACAAAAGCATTACTTTTTGCCCACACAAGTGTAAAAGGTAAGACGACAACAACAACAAACGTATGCTCTTTGCGCACAGGAGCACCAAAGGCGAGATGGCAACCGTAAAGAATACTCTTTGGCCGAACGAGTTTAAAAAACGAGACAGCAACAACAAGAAAACCAGACTCCCTGCGTGTACGAGTACAAATTGTGAGACGAAAACACCAACAAAAGCTGATTCCTTGCCCGTAAGAGTATAAAAGGCGTGACAGCAACAACAAAGCATGCTCTTTTCTGACGCAAGTATAAAAGGCGTGATGACAACAACAACAAAACCAGAGTCTTTGCTCGTGCAAGTATAAAAGGCAAGACGGCAATAATAGCGGCAACATACTCTCAGCTCGCACGAGTACAGAAGGCGAGAGGGCAACATCAAAGTGTAATCCTTGCCCGGAAGAGTATTAAAGCCAAGCTAGCAACAGCAAAGCATACTCTTTGCCTGCAAGAGTTTTAAAGGCGAGATGGCAGCAACGCATACTCCTTGGCCGCAAGATCATAAAAGGCGAGATGGTAAGAACAGTAAAGTAGACTCTTAGCCCGCATGAGCATAAAAGATGAGACTGCAACCACAACAAAAGCAGACTCCTTGCCCGGACGATACAAGGGACGAGACAATAACAACAACAAAACTAGACCCCTTACCTGCGCGAGTGTCAAAGACGAGATGGAAACAACAGCAAAAGTATCATCATTCCCTTCAAGACTATATAAGCTGAAAAGTACGACAAGAAAAGTTTACGCCTAGCCCGCACTAGTATAAAACACGGGATGACAACAACAATAAAACCACATTCCTTGCCCGCATGAGCATAAAAGGCAAGACGGCAACAACAACAAAAGCAGACTCCTTGCCCGTAAGAGTACAAAAGGTGAGACAGCGACAACTAAGCATACTGCTTGCCCGCACAAGTATGAAAGGCGAGACAGTAACAACAACAAAAGCATACACCTAGCCTGCGCAAGCATGAAAGACTAGCCGACAACAGTAAAGCATACTCTTTAACTACACGAGTATAAAATATGAGATAGCAGTGACAAAAAAAATAGACTCCTAGCCCGCAACAGCTAAAAAGGTAAGACGGTGACAATAAAGCATACTTGTTGCCTGTACGAGTGGAAAATGCAGGACAACAACAACAAAGCATGTTGCTTTCTTGCATGAGTATAAAAGGAGAGACAACAGCAACAACAAAACCAGACTCCAAGCCCGCACAAGTAGAAAAGGCAAGACGACAACAACAACAAAAGTAGGCTCTTTGCTTGCAAGAATATAAAAGGTGAAAAGTACAAAAATAAAAGCATAGTCCTTGCTTGCATGAGTATAAAAGGCGAGACAACAACAGCAAAGCATACACTTTACTCATTGTCCATACGATTATAAAAGGCAAGATAGCAACAATCACAAAACCAAACTCCTTGTTTGCACGAGTATAAACGCCAAGGCGGTGACAACAACAAAAGAAAACTCCTTGCCTGAAAGAGTATAAAGGGCAAAAAGTAGAAGAACAAAGTATACTCTTTGCTCGCATGAGTATAAAAGACAAGACGGCAACAACAGTGATGCAGACTTCTAGACCGCATGAGTATAAAAGGCGATACAGTAACAAGAAGAAAAGTAGACTCTTTGCCCGCAAGAGTATAAAAGGTGGCAAGTACAACGACAAAAGTTTGTCGCCTTTAATGCTCTTGCGAGCAAGAAGTCTGCTTTTCTTGTTCTTGCCATCTCGTGTTTTATACTCGTGCAGGCAAAGAGTTTGGTTTTGTTGATGTTGTCGTCTCGCCTTTTATACTTGGTCGACCAAGGAGTAAACTTTTGTTGTCATGCTTGTCGCCGTATATACTCTTGCGGGTAAGGAGTCTGCTTTTGTTGCTGTTGCCATCTCACCTTTTTTACTCGAACGGGCTAGGTGTCTGCTTTGTTATTATTGCCGCCACGCCTTTAATACTTGTGCAGGCAAGGAGCATGCTCTATTGTTGTTGTCTCGCCCTTTCTGCTCATGCATGCTAGGAGTCTGATTTTTTGTTATTATCGTCTCGCCATTTATACTTTTGTTTTGAACTTGTTGCCGTTTATATTCTTGCAGGAAAGGACACTACTTTTGCTATTGTTACCGTCTCACCTTTTATACTCGCGTAGGCAAGGAGTCTAGTTTTATTGTTGTTACCGTCTCGCCCTTTATACTCAGGCAAATGAGCAGTATACTTTTGTTGTTGTACTTGTCGCCTTTTATACTCTTACGGGCAAGGAGTCTGGTTTTGTTATTGTTGTCATCCCATTTTTTATACTCATGTAGGCAAGCAGCATGCTTTGTTGTTGTCGTCTCGCCTTTTACAGTCGCGTGGGCAAAGAGTATGCCATGTTGTCCCCATCTAGCCTTTAACGCTCGTCCGGGCAGGGGGTATGATTTTGCTGTTGTTGTTATCTCACCTTTTATACTCGTGCAGGCAAGGAGTGTGCTTTTGTTGTTGTACATTTCGCCTTTTATACACGCACGGGCAAGGTGTCTACTTTTGTTATTATTGTTGTCTCGCCCTTGATACTTACTCGGGCAAAGAGTCCGATTTTGTTATCGTTGGAATCTCATTTTTTATACTCGTGCTGGCAATGAGTAAGGAGTATGCTTTTGTTATTGTTGCCATCTCGCATTTTATACTCATGCGGGCTCAGAGTCTGTTTTGCTATTGTTGTCGTCTCACCTTTTATACTTTTGTGGGGAAGGAGTATAATTTTGTTGTTGTACTTTTCGCCTTTTATACACGCGTGGGCTGGGAGTCTATTTTTGTTGCTGTTGCTATCTCTCCTTTTATACTCATGTGGGCAAGGAGTCTGGTTTTTTTGTTGTTGCCATCTCACCTTTTATACTCGGGCGGGCAAGGAGTATACTTTCGTTGTTGTACGTCGCCTTTTATACTCCAGGCAAGAAGTCTGCTTTTGTTGTTTTTGTCATCTCGCATTTTATACTCTAGTAGGCAAGGAGCCTAATTTTGTTGATGTTACCATCTCGCCTTGTATACTCGTGCAGGCCAGGAGTCTGTTTTTGTTGATGTTGTTGTCCCGCCTTTTATACTCGTGCAAGCAAGCAGCATGCTTTGTTGTTACCATGTCGCCTTTTACACTCATGCGGGCAAAGAGTATGCTTTTGTTGTTTTTTCTATGTCGTCTTTTATACTCGTGTGGACAGGGAGTCTGCTTTTCTAGTCGTTGTTGTCTTGCCTTCTATACTCGGGTGAGAAAGGAGTATACTTTTGTTGTTGAACTTGTCACCTTAATACTCTTATGGGCAAGAAGTTTACCTTTGTTGTTTTTGCTGTCTCGTGTTTTATACTCGTGCGGGCAAGGAGTTTGGTTTTGTTGATGTTGCTGTCTCAACCTTTATGCTTGGGCGGGCAAGGAGTATATTTTGGTGTGCAAACAGTATGCTTGTCACCTTGTGTACTTGCCGCGCTTTATACTCCTGTGGGCTAGGAGTTTGCCTTTGCTGTTGTTGCCGTGTCGCCTTTTATACTCACGCGGGCAAGAAGTATGCTTTGTTCTTGCCATCTCGCCGTTCATACTCCTGCGGGTAAGGAGTATGCCTCGCTATTGCCGTCTCCTCTTTTATACTTGTGTGGACAACGAGTCTACATGAGCGAAAAAAGAGTCTACTTTTGCTGTTGTTGCTGTCTCGCCTTTTATACTCATGCGGGCAAGGAGTCTAGTTTTGTTGTTGTTGCCATCTTACCTTTTATACCCGGGCAAGCGAGGAGTATACTTTTATTGTTGTACTTGTCGCCTTTTATACTTTTTTGTGCAAGAAGTCTGCTTACGTTGTTCTTATTGTCTCAGCTTTTATACTCTGTTGGGCAACGAGTCTGGTTTTGTTGCTATCTCATTTTTTATAGTCATACAGGCAAGGAGTCTAGTTTTGTCACTGTTGCGGTCCAGCCTTTCATACTCGTGCGAGCAAAGAGTGAGAAGTATGCTTTGTTGTGGCCTTCTCGCCTTTTAAACTCGTCCGGATGAGGAATATGCCTTTGTTATTGTTGTTGTCTCGCCTTTTTTACTCGTGCAGGCTAGGAGTCTGCCTTGCTATTGTTGCCGTCATGCCTTTTACACTCGTGCGGGTAAGGAGTATACTTTTGTTATTGTACTTTCCACCTTTTATACACTTTCAGGCAAATAATCTACTTTTGTAGTCGTTGTTGTCTCGCCTTTTATACCTATAGGGGAAAGGAGTCTAGTTTTGTTGTTGTTGCATTCTAACCTTTTATACTCTTGCAGGCAAGATGTCCACTTTTGTTGTCGTTGTCGTCTCGTCTTCTGTACTCGTGCGGACAAGGAGTCTGGTTTTGTTATTGTTGTCGTCTCACATTTTATACTCGAGCGGTCGAGAAGTATACTTTTGTTGTTTTACTTGTCACCTTTTATACTCTTACGTGCAAAAAGTCCACTTTTGTTGTTGTTGCTGTCTCACCTTTTATACTCATGCAGGCTAGGAGTCTACTTTAATGTTGTTGCTGTCTCACCTTTTACACTGGTGCAGGCGAGGAGTAAGGGGTATGCTTTGCTATCGCCGTATCGCCATTCACACTCGTGCGGTCAAGGTATATCCATTTGTTAATGTTGTCGTCTTGTCTATTAGACTCGTGTGGGCCAGGTGTTTGCTTTGCTATTGTTGTTGTCCCACCTTTATACTCGTGCGAGAAATGAGCATACTTTTGTTGTTGTACTTTTCGTCTTTTACACTTTTGCGGACGGGAGCCTGCTTTTGTTGGTGTTGGTGTCTCGCCTTTCACACTTGTGAGGGCAAAAAGTCTGGTTTTGTTGTTGGTGACGTTTCACCTTTTATGCTCAGACGGGCAAGGAGTATACTTTTATTGCCATGCTTGTCGCCTTTTAAACTCTTACGTGCAAAATGTGCGCTTGTGTTGTTATTGCTGTCCTGCGTTTTATACAACTACAGGCTAGGTGTTTGGTTTGTTGTCATCTCGCATTTTATACTCATGTGGGTAAGGAGTAAGAATTATGCTTTGTTGTTACCATCTCCTCTTTTATACTCGTGCAGGAAAAATATGTTTTTGTTACTGTTGCTGCCTCGCCTTTTATGCTCGTGCAGGCAACGAGTCAAGTTTGCTGCTGTTGTCGTCTCGCCTTTCATACCCATGCGGGCAATGAGTATACTTTTCTTGTTGTACTTTTTTCCTTCTATACCCTTGCAAGCAGGGAGCCTGTATTTGTTGTTGTTGTAGTCTTGCCTTTTATACTCGTGCAGGTAAGGAGCCTAGCTTTGTTGTTGTTAACGTCTTGCATTCTATACTCGTGCGGAAAAGGAGAATGCTTTGTTGTTACCGTCTTGTCTTTTATACTCGTGCGGGCTAGGAGTATGCTTTTGTTGTTATTGCTGTCTGGCCTTTTGTCCTTATGTGGGCAAGGAGTATGTTTTTGTTATTGTGCCATTCACTTCTTATACTTTTGCGGGCAATGAGTCTACTTCTGTTGTTGTTGCTATCTTGCTTTTTATCCTTTTTTTAGAGCAAGGAGTATGGTGTTATTGTTCTTTCTGCCTCATATTTTACAATCATGCAGGTAAGGAGTAAGCTGTGCTGCTGTCGTCTCGTCTTTTACACTCGTACGGGCTGGGAGTATGATTTTGTTGCGCCTGCCGTCTTGCCTCTCATACTCAGGCGGGCGAGGGAAATACTTATGTTGTTGCACTGGTCGTTTTCTATACTCTTGTGGATAAGCAGTCTGCCTTTGTTATTGTTATCGTCCAGCCTTTTCTACTCGCTCGGGTTAGAAGTTTGCTTTCTTGTTGTCGTCGTCTTGCCTTTTACACTCATGCGGGCAAGCAGCATGCTTTGTTGTTGCCGTCTCGCCTTTTATATTTGTGTTGGCAAGGAGTATGCAATGTTGTTGCCATCTTGTATTTCATACTCACGCAAGCAATGAGTACGCTTTTGTTGTTGTTGCCGTCTCGATTTTTATACTCACGCAGGCAAGGTGTCTGGTTTTGTTGTTGCTGTCGTCCCCCCTTTTATACTCGCGAGGGCAGGGAGTATGCTTTATTGTTGCTATCTCACCATTTATATTCGTGCAGGTAAAGAGCATGCATTACTATTGTCACCTTGCCTTTTGTACTTGTGCGGGCCAAGAGTACGTGTTGTGGTTGCCGTCTCGCTTTTTATACTCTTGAGAGGAAGGAGTATGTTTTGCTGTTGTCATCTCACATTTTATACTCCTACGGGCAAGGAGCCTGGCTTTGTTGTTGTGGTTGTCTCCCCTTTTATACTCGTGCGGGCAAACAATATATTTTGTTGTTGCCATTTGCCTTTTATATTCATGCGGGTAAAGAGTATGCTTTGTTGTTACCACCTCACCTTTTATACTCTTGCGAGTAAAAAATATGCTTTGCTATTGCCCTGTTGCCTTTTATGGTCATGCGGGCAAAGAATATGCGTCACTACCATTGTCTGGCCTTTTATACTCATCTAAGCAGCGAGTATGCTTTTACGGTTGTTGTCGTCTCGCCTTTTATAGTCATGCGGAGAAGGAGTCTAGTGTTGTTTTTCCTACCGTCTCGCCTTTCATGCTTGTGTGGGCAAGCTGCATGATTTATTGTTGCCGTCTCGCCTTCTATGTTAGTACGGACAAAGAGTATGTGTTGTTGTTGCTGTCTTGCCCTTTATACTCTTGCAAGTAAGGAATCTACTTTTGTTGTTGTTGCCGCCTCACCTTTATACTTGTACAGGCTAGGAGTCTACTTTGTTTTTGTTGCCATGTAGCCTTTTATACTCATGCAGGCAAGGAATATACTTTTGTTGTTGTACTTTTCGCCTTTTATACTCTTGAGGCCAAGGAGGCTACTTTTGTTGCTCTCACTGTCGTACGTTGTATTCCTGCGCGGACAAGCAGTCTGGTTTTGTTGTAGTTGTCCTCTCGCATTTTATACTCATGTGGATAAGGAGTATGCTTTGCTATTGCCGTCTCGCCTTTTTGTGCTTATGCGAGCAAAGAGTATGCTTTTATTGTTGTTGCCATCTCGCCTTTTATACTCGTGCAGGCAAGGAGTCTAGTTTTGTTGTTGTTGTCATCTCCCATTTTATACTCGTGCGGGCAGGGAGTATGCGTGGTTGTTGTCGTCTCGCCATTTATACTCAGGTGAGTAAGGAGTATGCTTTGCTATTGCCGTCTCACCTTTTATACTCTCGTAGGCATAGAGCATGCTTTCCTGCTGTCACCTCGCCTTTTATACTTGTACGGGCGAGGCATATGCTCTGGCCTTGCTGCCTCACCATTTATACTCGTGCGGGTAAGGATTATGCCTCGCTATTGTCATCTCACCTTTTATACTCATGCGGACAGCGAGTATGCTTTTGCTGTTGTTGTCATCTCACCTTTCATACGCGTACAGACAAGAAGTGTAGTTTTGTTGTTGTTGCTGTATCGCCTATTATGCTCGTGCTGGCAAGCAACATGCTTTATTGTTGTCGTCTTGCCTTTTATACTCTTGTTTGCAAGGAGTATACCTTTGTTGTTGTTGCTGTCGTCTAGCCTTTATGCTCGTGCAAGCTAGGAGTCTTCTTGGCTATTGTTGTCGCCTTGCTTTTTATACTCATGTAGGTAAGGAATATACTTTTGTTTTTGTATTTTTCGCCTTTAATACTTTTGCAGATAAGGAATTTGTTTTTATCTTTGTTGTCGTCTTGCTTTTTATACTCATGTGGGTAAGGAGTATGCTTTGCTATTGCCACCTGGCCTTTTTACTTGCGAAAGCAAAGAGTATGCTCTTGTTGCTATTGCTGTCTCATCTTTTATATTGAAAGCAAAGAGTATGCTTTTGTTGCTATTGTTGTCTCACCTTCTATATTCGTGTGGGCATGGAGTCTATTTTTGTTGTTGTTGTCGTCTCCCCTTTTATATTCGTGCAGGCAAAGAGTATGATTTTGATATCATACTAGGGGTTGATTTCTTTGTGAGTGCAAAAGTTGCTCTGCTGCCTCACTTGGGTGGTCTCATGATCATGTATGAGGATCATCCATGTTTCGTTGCTGGAACGTTCACTCCCTCTTCCAGTATTGGTGGGAAGTTGGGTGGTATGCCATCAGTTATGCAGGTGAAGCATGGGTTGAAGAAGGGAGAAGTCACCGACCTTGCAGCTTTGATGGAGATCAAAGAAGGCATTATTGCGGAGGTGTCTGACAGTGTGGTGGATTTGTTGGGAAAGTTCACTGACGTGATGCCTCCTGAACACCCCAAGTGTCTTCCCTCGAGGCGTGCCACTAACCACAAGATTGATTTGGTGCCCGGTTCCAAACCACCAGTCCGCTAAAGTTGGTAGAACTGAGGAAGCAGTTGACTAAGTTGCTGGATGTAGGCCTAATTCAGCCCTCCAAAGCGCCATATGGTGCCCCTGTGTTGTTTCAGAGGAAACACAATGGCTCCCTGCGAATCTATGTTGATTACAGGGCTCTGAACAAGGTAACGGTAAAGAACAAGTACCCCATTCCATTGACAGCGGACTTGTTTGGCAGGCTAGCGAGAGCCTCATATTTCACCAAGCTGGATCTGCGGTCTGGATATTGGTAAGTCAGGATTACAGAAGGAGATGAAGGGAAAACCACGTGCATCACTTGCTGTGGCTCCTACGAATTCTTGGTGATGCCATTCAGTTTGACTAACGCCCCTGCTACTTTCTGTAATTTCATGAATGATGTGTTTCATGACTTCATTGATCATTTTGTTGTTATATATGAAAAAGGAAAAATACAAGTTTGCCCGGCGAAAGAGTATGTTCCTTGGGCATAGGGTGAGTAGAGGGCAAGTTAAAATGGACGAGAGAAAAGTCCAGGCAATAGTGAAGTGGGAGGCCCCTACCAAAGTGTCTAAGTTGAGATCCTTTCTTGGTTTGTCTAACTACTACAGGAAGTTTGTGCAGGGTTACTCCAAAAGGTAGCCCCATTGACAGACTTACTCAAGAAGGATAGACCCTAGAGGTGGACCACAGATTGCCAAGGAGCCTTTGACAAGTTAAAGGCAGCAGTGTCCACGGAGCCGGTCCTGAGGCTGCTTTATTTCACATTGGAGCAGTGTGCTAACTGACGCCTCCGATAAAGCCATTGGAGGTGTGTTGGTGCAGGAAGGCCACCCCATTGCCTATGAGAGCCAGAAACTCAATGATGCAGAGTAATGGTACTCAGCCCATGAGAAGGAAATGCTGGCAATGGTGCATTGCCTTCGCACCTGGAGGGTGTATTTGCTGGGTACCCGATTCATGTTTCGGACCGACAATGTGGCTACTACATTCTTTTAGACTTAGAAGAAGCTTTCTGCATGGTAGGCACGGTGGCAGGAGTTCTTGGCTGAGTATGATTTTACTTGGGAACACAAGCCAGGAAGGCAATATCAGGTGGCAGATGCCCTAAGTCGCCGAAAAGTGCAAGAGATGGTTGCTGCCCTCACTCAAGTGCAGAGTGACTTGCTAGACAAAATCAAGGAACATGCCCCACATGATGCCACATATCAACAAGTGGTACATCAGGTCAAAGAAGGTGTGGTAAGGCGATACTGGCTCGATAATAATTTATTCCATGCCAAAGGTAATCGTGTATATGTTCCTAGTGGTGCATGCCTTAGAAAGGAGATACTGCGGGAGTCTCATGATTCACAGTGGGCTAGCCATCCTAGCGTCGAAAGGATAATGGCCTTGCTGTCCCGCAACTACTACTGGCCAAAGATGGAAGATGACGTCAAAGCATATGTCAGGACGTGCATCACTTGTCAGCAAGACAAGACAAAGCGACAGAAGGAGGCGGATTTGTTGCAGCCGCTACCCATTCCTACGAAGCCATGGGTATCAGTTTCGATGGATTTCATTAGCGGGTTCCCAAAGGTTGATGGCATGGGATCTATCATAGTGGTGGTAGATCAGTTTTCCAAGTATACGGTGTTTATTCCTGCCCCTTCTTCATGTCAAACGGAGACAACCGCTGAGCTTTTCTACAAACAGGTAGTAAAGTACATTGGGTTGCCTGAAGATATTGTGAGTGATCGGGATCCTCGTTTCACTGGCAAGTTTTGGACGTCATTGTTCAACATGATGGGTTCAGAATTGAAATTCTCTACTGCCAACCATCCTCAGACAGATAGCCAGACGGAGCGGATCAATGACCTTCTTGAGGAATGTCTTTGCCATTACGTGACGGCAAGCCAGCAGAATTGACTTGAGTTGTTGGATTCGGCCTAATTTTGCTATAATCTTCATAAGTCCTCTTCCATAGGTATGAGTCCCTTTGAGCTAGCTATGGGGCAACAGCCCCTTACTCCTAATGATGTTGCCAGGACTAGCTCAGAAATGAGATGTCCGGCAGCACACCGGTTTGCCTGTTCTAAGCAAGAGTGACAAGAGGAGGCCCAAGATAGCTTGGACAAGGCAGCTAGGCAAATGAAAAAGTATGCAGACCAAGGAAAGAGGGACATGGAGTTCCAAGTTGGGGATAAGGTGTTCCGGAAACTTACTCCCCATATTTGGAAGGAGATCAGTAGCAAGATAGTGCATCGTGGACTAGTTCCAAAGTATGACGATCCCTTCACAGTGGTAAAAAAAATTGGCAATGTTGCATACAGGTTGCAGCTCCCAATAAGGTTGAAGGTGCATCCAACCTTCCACGTGAGTTTCTTGAAGCCCTTCCATGAGGAAGCGGGCGATGAACCTCCAAGGAAACAAGCATGACGTGCTCCCCCTACAATCAAAATTGAGTTCCAGCGTGAAGTGGAGAGAATTCTAGACCACCGAACGCAGGGACAAAGTAAGAAGAACAGGCGGGTTGAGTACTTGGTTAAGTGGAAGAATGCCCCAGATAATGAGGCGAGCTGGGAAAGAGATGTGACTCTATGGCAGTTCGAGAAGTAGGTGGAAGACTACCTATCAACCTTACCAACACGGACATTGGCTTCAACATGGCACCTTGCGCCAATTCCTAGCATGGGACTTTGGAGTGGCTGGGCACTCTTTGAAGCAATGTGAAGCTGAGAGGGTCAGCGTAGGCACGGCCTACATGCGGGTCCCAGTGTGGACCAAGACTTGGGTTGGACAAAGGATGCTGGGCTACATGTTTGTGGGCTCCATCAGATGGGCCATTGGCTTGGGCCAAGAGGGGATGCACGACGTGTGGAACGTGGGGATGTGCGGGTGTGGCTCTATCCAGTTGGCTGAGCATCAGGATAACACTCATCAGATCGTGCATGGCAAAGGATCGTGGGTAGATAAGGCTTATCGAGATCAAGTGATGGATGATTGTGGGAGAGAAGGCTTATCAGGATCACGGTTGGCCGAGCATCAGGACAATGCTCATCAGATCGTGCATGGCAAAGGATCTTAGGTAGATAAGGCTTATCGAGACCAAGTGATGGATGATCGTGGGAGATAAGGCTTATCAGGATCAAGTCATGGATGAGATCGTGGGAAGATGAGGGTTATCAGCCACGATAGAGATCGTGGGGAGATAATGCTTATCTCCAAGACCTAGATAGCTGGGGGTGTCAGCTATATATAGAACCTATGGATTGTCATTTGTATTCAATAAAAGAGAAATCACTCAGAGAGAAAGAGTGAAACACTGTTGAGAGTTCAGGTGATTATACCATTGTATTACTTGAGTTAAGTAACAAAAGGTTGGGAAAGGTTCTCGTGTATGCTCTTGTGTCTCTTTTGAGTGTGTGAGTTGTGTGCCTACATATATTGTTCCATTGTGCAATCCTTGTGTGTGTGCGGTTGGC
This sequence comes from Carallia pectinifolia, assembly GCA_037832335.1. NCBI lineage: Eukaryota > Viridiplantae > Streptophyta > Magnoliopsida > Malpighiales > Rhizophoraceae > Carallia > Carallia pectinifolia. Next base: position 2,642,882 of record CM075454.1, on the reverse strand, counting down.
TGAGACTAAGTGTGACTTAGTGCCATCACAAGGCGAAATTTTGGGTGAGAAAATTAGCTGCCACCCCATGAACACTTGGCATGCAGGAGTTGGTTGCACATTGCGCCAATTCCTAGCATGGGACTTTGGAGTGGCTGGGCATTCCTTGAACCAAGGAGAAAGCTGAGAGGGTTAGCGTAGGCACGGGCCTACATGCGGGTCCCAGCGTGGACCAAGACTTGGGTTTGGATAAAGGACGCTGGGAGGACTGCCTGCGCGCAGGGCAGGCTAGACGCGCAGCCTGTTGCGTGCTCTCCCTGAGAGGACTACACGCGCGCGTAGTTGGCCCTACGCGCAGCGTGCTGTACGCGCACGCCGGGAGTACTGCCCACTCACGGGGCTGCCCTGAAGCGCAGCTTGCTAGGAGGACTGCGCACGCCCTTGCCAGCCTGCGAGCGCGTTCGGCAGGCCTGACGCGCAGAACGCGGTCCGCACGTGCTGGCCCCCCAAGCCTGCCACGCGCGCTGCTCGCCTTACGAGAAGCCTGCTGCTCCCCCAGCTCACCGCGCACGCTGCTGGCCAGACGGGCAGCCTGCTGTTCCCCCCCAGTCCACAATGCACCTTGCTGGCCATACGAGTGCGGGCGCTGTCCCCCCTAGCTCGCCGCGCTTGCTGCTGGCCAGACGAGTAGCAGACTGCTCCCCCCAAGACGTCGTCGGTGCTCCTGGCCAGAGGTGCAGCCCATTGCGCTTGCACGCTGCTCCCCTAAGCCCGCTGCGCGCCCGCATATGCTCTTAGCCCGCTCCGCACACACTACTGCCCCTCACCGCACTGCTGGCCTACCGCGCGCGGGCTGCTCTCACCAGCCCATTTCGCGTGTGCGCTACTGTCCTTTGCCAGCTTCCCGCGCCCTGCTCCCCCAGTGCGTCACTGCTGAGCGAACGAGCGGCAAGGTACGAGCGCGATCTGCTCCCTCTCGTACGCTGCTCGCGCTGTTGGCCTGACGAGCGGCACGCTGCGTGCGGTCTGGCGGGCTGCTAGCCTCCCTCCCTTGTTCGAGTGCCTTCCCAACTTTTTGTTAACCTCCCTCGCGGCCAGCAACGTGTGCAGAGCATGCTTGCGAGCAGTAACCTGTGCGGGACTGAGCATGCTCTTAGTCTATTCCTTGGTCGTTTTTAAGCCCACTCTGGTGGCCAATGCCTTGGTCGATCTTCCCATAGCCTCGCTTGCTGATTCAACGGGTCGGTGAAAGGGAGTTGGTGCAAGGTGCCATCAACTCTATCGTGCTCTTTGGACGGGGGACTAGGGCCTAACCTCCTCGCTGCCACCCCATGCAACTATTGAGCGTGTTGTGCGACGCAACAGTTAGGGTGCTTACCCAGCTAACAT
>CM075454.1:2621514-2636514 GCA_037832335.1 Carallia pectinifolia | reverse complement strand
GACGGGCGCACGAGTCGCTTCTGTCCTGGACTCTAACTTAGAGACATTTAGTCATAATCCAACGCATGGTAACTTCGTACCACAAGCTTTTTAACCAAGCATGATGACCAATGGTGCAAATCAACGGTTCTTATCTACTAGGTTGGATTACTATTCCGATGTCATCATCAGTAGGGTAAAACTAACCTGTCTCATGATAATCTAAACCCATCCCATATTCCATATTGGTGGGGGAATAGTCCAACACTCGGTGAATTCTGCTTCACAATGATAGGAAGAGCCGACATCAATGAACGCTTGGCTGCCACAAGCCAGTTATCCCTGTGGTAACTTTTCTGACACCTCTAGCTTCAAATTTTGAAGGTCTAAAGGATCAATAGGCAACGCTTTCACGATTTGCATTCGTATTGGAAATCAAAATCAAACGAGCTTTTACCCTTATGTTCCACACGAGATTTATGTTCTTATTGAGCTGATCTTAGGACACCTGTGTTATCTTTTAATGGAAGTGTTGTCCTAGCCAAACTCTCCACTTGATAATGTCTTCCACTAGGATCAGCCCGCCGAATAGCCTTCACCCCAAAAAGAAGGGCAATGCCTCGCCTCTGATTCACGGAATAAGTAAAATAACGTTAAAAGTAGTCGCATTTCACTTTCGCCAGGGGACCGGCTCCCACTTATCCTATACCTCTCAAGTCGTTTCACAAATTTAGACTAGAGTCAAGCTCAGCAAGGTCTTATTTCCCCACTAATTCCACAAAGCCCATTCCCTTGGCTGTGGTTTTGCTGGATGGTAGACAAGGACATTAGGAATCTCATTATAGTTAATCTCGCAAGGCATTTGGCTACCTTAAGAGAGTCATAGTTACTCTCACCATTTACCCGCGCTTGGTTGAATTTCTTCACTTTGACATTCAGAGCACTAGGCAAAAATCACATTGCGTTAGCTTTCAGAGGGACCATCACAACGCTTTGTTTTAATTAAACAGTCTAATTCCCCTCATCAGCAAGCTTTGAGTCGACTATTCGACGCGCAGGGAAGGACCCAAAGTGGCCGTTCCCAGACCCTTACCCGGCTGTCACATGAAGACTAGCTCTCGTTGCAGGAGTAGCTCGAGCAGTCTACCAACAATCGATGTCCTCAGGGTTGGTACCCTCAAGCCCAATCCTCAGAGCCAATACTTTTCTCAAGGTAACAGATCTATTTTGCCGACTTCCCCTGCCTACATTGTTCCATTGACCAGAGGATATTCACCTTGGAGACCTAATGCAGTTATGAGTATGACAAGGCGCGGTAGGCACTAGGTCCTCTGGATTTTCAAGGGCCATTGGGGATCACTGGACACCGCGAGATGTGCAATGCTTTTCTAGCCGCTGGACCCTACCTCCAACTAAGTCATTTCCAGGGTGGGCAGGCTGTTAAACAGAAAAGAAAACTCTTCCTGAGGCCCTCGTCGATGTCTTCGGACTCCCCCACGTTGTCGTAAGCTGCCACATCCCAGTGCGAGAATTTTAACTTGATTCCCTTTCAAAGCTCGCACTCAAAAGTGCTGTCAGACGGGCTTTCTTGGTCTTTTAGGTTCGACTAACCCATGTGAGGGCGAGCGATGTGTCCACGATCGCGAGGGCGATGTCTTGTTGGGTGTTTCAAGGGCTTGGGCTTGGGACCCCCCAGCAATCCGAGTTGGTCCATGCCTCGAGCCCATTGGCGAACCGGCTCTTCCTGTTCTATATTTGAATAAGGCGCATAGCCGGTCCCCATCTGTTTCCCTCCCAACAATGTTGAGCACTCTTTGACTCTCTTTTCAAAGCCCTTTTCATCTTTCCCTCGCGATACTTGTTCGCTAGTAGTCTCTCGCCCATATTTGGCCTCGGACGGAGTTTACCGCCCGATTGGGGCTACATTCCCAAACAACCATACTGATAGACAGTGCCTCGTGGTACGACAAGGTCTGGGTACAACAGGGCTCTCACCCTCTCTAGCGCCCCCTTCCAGGGGACTTGGGCCTAATCCTTTGCTAAGGACACTTCTCTAGACTACAATTCAAATGTCGGGGGTGTCTGATTCTCAAGCTGGGCTATTCCGGGTTTGCTCATCATTACTAAGGGAATCCTCATAAGTTTCTCTTCCTCCGCTTATTGATATGCTTAAACTCAGCGGGTGATCCCGCCTAACCTGGGGTCACTATGCGAGAAATGGTCAAGTTCATCAAAGTTTTAAGCGACGACACGGCCGCATGACACTGTGCGAGGGTCTCTCAACAACTGTTTTTGAGGCGAACGTTGTTAGGGACATGGTTTTTGGGCCAACCGAGATGCCAAGCACACAGGAGGCCATCTTCCGCCACCAAGCGCAACCCCATCTATTTTGGGGTCAGGTAGGCAATGTTGTGTGACACCTGGGCAGACGTGCCCCTGGCTAGAAGGCTTCGAGCACAACTTGCATTCAAAGACTTGATGATTCACGAGATTCTACAATTCGCACCAAGTATCGAATTTTGTTACGTTCTTCATCGATGAGGGAGCTGAGACATCGATTACCAAGAGTCATTTTGATTCTCATTATAGAGGTACAATGCCCTGCCTACACTCCCTTTCTAGGGTGACGAGGCATTTCCTTTCAATTTTTGATTTCCATGTCACGACCTATGCTAAGGATTTGTTGTTCGTGCCGCGAGGGTGACCGATGAGCTATCGGCGTCACAACAGACATTACAGTGTGCGGGTGCCCATGGACCGACGCACGCCCTGCGTTATGTGATGTTAACTTGTTCGTGGGTCGTTCTGTTGGGTAGAGGTTTCGACAATGATCCTTCGGTAGGTTCACCTATAGAAACCTCGTTACCATTTCTCCTTCCTCTAAATAATAAGGTTTAGTGGACTTCTTGCGACGTTGTCAATGGCAAAAAAGGCGAACCGCCCACGTCGCCGCTATCCGAACACTTAACTAGACCATTCAGTCGGTAAGAGCGATAGGCGTTGTGTACAAAAGGTAGGGACATAGTCAACATGAGCTGATGAGTCGCAGTTACTAGGAATTCCTCATTAAAGACCAACAATTGCAATGATCCATCCCCATCACAATGAAATTTCAAAGATTACCCAGACCTATCGGCCAAGGCTATAGACTCGTTGAATAATTCGGTGTATCACGCTTGTGGTCCAAAACATCTAAGGGCATCACAGACCTGCTATTACCTCAAACTTCTTTGGCCTAGAAGGCCATAGTCCCTCTATGAAGCTAGCCACGGAGGATCATCTCTACCTAGCTAGTTAGCAGGCTGAGGTCTCATTCGTTAATTAAATTAAGAAGACAAATCGCTCCACCAACTAAGAACGACCATTCACCACCACCCATAGAATAAAAAAAAAAAAGCACTTAGTATGTCAATCCTTACTATGTTTCGACCAGATAAGTTTCCCCCTATTGTGTCAAATTAAGCCGCAGACTCCACTCGTAGTAGTGCCCTTCCATCAATTCCTTTAAGTTTTAGCCTTGCAACCATGCTCCCCCCGAAACCCAAAGACTTTGATTTCTCATAAGGTGCCGGCAGAGTCCTAAAAGCAACTTCTACCGATCCTTGGTCAACATCACTTATGGTTGAGACTAAGATAGTATTGATCGTTTTTTAGCCCCCAAACTTCGTTCTCGGTTAATAAAAACATCCTTGGCAAACGCTTTTGCAGTTGTTTGTCTTTCATAAATCCATGAATTTCACCTCTGACTTTGAAATACGAATGCCCAGAACTGTCCCTATTAATCATTACTCTGATCCCAAAGGCCAACACAATAGAATCAAAATCCTATGATGTTATCCCATACTAATGTTTCCAGACCATACGCTTGCTTTGAGCACTCTATTTTCTTCAAAGTAACAACACTGGAGGCATGACACGACCAATTAAGGCCAAGAGCGCACCGCCGGTAGAAGGGATGAGGTGAAAGGTGCACACCAAAGGCAAACTAATCAACTCATCCCAAAGTCCAACTACAAGCTTTTTAATTGTAACAACTTAAATAGACGCTATTGGAACTGGAATTACCATGGCGGCTGGCACTAGGCCTGACCTCCAACCGATCTTCATGAAAGGATTTAGATTGTATTCATTCCAATTACCAAACTCGCAAGAGCTCGGTATTGTTATTTATTGTCACCACCTCCTCGTGTTAGGATGGGGTAATTTGTGCACCTGCTCCCTTCCTTGGATGTCGTAGCCATTTTTTAGGCTCCGTCTCTAGAATCAAACACTAATTCTCTGTTACCCGTTACCACCACGATAGGTGCTAGTCCCTTGAACACTTAGCATGCTAGAGTTGGTGGCACCTTCTGCCAATTCTCAGCATTGGACTTTTGGGTGGCTAGGCACTTCTTGAGGCAAGGTGAAAGCTGAGAGGGTTCAGCGTAGGCACAGGCCTATGTGTGGGTCCCAAGGTGGACCAAGGCATGGATTGGGCTACAGATTCATGGGCTCCATCCAATGGGTCATGGGCATGGGCCAAGAGGCCCAAAAACACAAGAATGAGTCTTGGTCAAGTCTGCATGGCATTGCATGGCACTACATGGCATCGAGTCTCTTGTAACGTGTGGAACGTGGGGACATGCGAGTATGGCTCTATCTTCTTGGCAGAGCATCACGATAATGCTTATTAGATCATGCATGGCTAAGGATTGTGGGTAGATAACGTTTTATTGAGATCAAGTGATGGATGATCGTGGGAGATAAGGCTAATCAAGATCGAGTCGTGGATAAGATCATGGGAAGATTATCAGCCATGATAGAGAACGTGGCGAGATAACATTTATCTCCAAGCCCTATATGGTTGGGATGTCAAACCTTATGGGTTGTCAATTGTACTCAGTGAGAGAGAAATCACTTAGAGAGAAAGAGTGAAATACTATTGAGAGTTCAGTGATTTGTTCTTTTGTATTACTTTGAGTTAAAGTAATAAAGGTTGGGAAAGGTTCTTGTATGTTCTTGTGTTTCTTTTGAGTGTTAGAGTTGTGTGCTTGTTATAAAGTTCCATTGTACAATTCTTGTGTGTGCGATTGGTTGAGAATAAGTGCGACTTAGTGCCATCACAAGGCAAAAATTCGAGTGAGAAATTTAGCACTATGATAGCTATCAGAGGATAAAGGTTTGACTAATGGCAGGTGGTTTGGGTCTTGACGCAGTTCGTGTCTGCATAGCCAAGCTTTTTGAGATACTTGGCAATCTTTCAGAGGATCCAAATTTCCCCATGTTCTAAACTTTGGCGCTCCATGAGAAGTATATAATCGATCTGCAGCGACAACATGAGGTGGTGGCCTCTTCAAACACAGCTTTTTGGCTTGATGAGATGGTAGTAAAATAGCCATCCCCAACAACGCTGTAGCCTCTCAACCAGGCAGAGATGTTATGGTTGGCTCGACCAAGATGAAGGTACTAGAGCTTAAAGCCTTCAACGAAGCAAAGGATGCCATGGAGATTAAGAATTTTCTATGAGACATGGAACAGTATTTCAAGGCTGTCTGAGTGCTAGATGACAAGAAGGTCAATCTGACCACCGTATATCTAGCCAAGGACACCAAGCTGTGGTGGCAAACTTAAATGGATGACAATGGAAGTGCAGGCAAGTCTAAGATCGAGATGTGGGAGAGCCTAAAAAAGGAGTTGAAGGACTAGTTTTTGCCTTGTAATACGTCATGGGTTGCGAGGGAATTCCTGAAATAGTTGAAGCAAAATGGCACAGTACTTGACTATGTGAAGGAATTCAGTTCCTTGATGCTTGACATCAAGAATATGTCGGATGAGGACAACCTTTCAACTTCCTTTCCAGTCTACAACCCTAGGCTCAACTCGAGCTTAGAAGGCAAGGTGTGAAGGACCTACATTATGCAATGGTTGCTGCTAATGGTTTAGTTGATTTTTGGATCAACAAGTCCTCTGATTTAGATGCTGGGAAGCAACCCAAGGATAAGGCCAAAAAGAAGAAGGAAGGCAAGAAGGGTAATTACAATGGCGGTGGCAAGGATAAAGGCACAGTCGTTCACCAAGAACAAGATAAAGGCAAGTCTAACTTTGGTTGTTTCATCTATAATGGACCATGCAAGGCGAAAGAGTGTCCAAAAAGGGAGAAGTTAAGTGCCATAGTTGCTGAGGAGAGTGGTAGAAGCAGCATCTCGGATGATGTTGGCGCCTCTCGGGTCAATCCTTTTTAGTTGGTGAGTGCTGTGCAAGATGGACATGGCCCATAATTCGGCCTGATGTATGTGAAGATTGGGCTCAGTAATAAGGAATTGATGGTGATGGATGACACGTGTGCTACCCACAACTTCGTTGCTAAGAGGATGGTGGAGTCATTGGGTCTGAAAGTCACCAAAACTAGAAGTCGAATGAAGGCAGTCAACTTAGCAGCTCTGGAGGTGCTTGGCATGGCATTAGGTGTGGAGGTAACTATTGGTACTTGGTTTGGTAAACTTAACTTCACTATGGTGCCTTTAGATGATTTTGATATAATACTGGAGTTGATTTCTTAGTGAGTGCAAAGATTGCTCTGTTGGCTCACTCGGGTGGTCTCATGAGCATGCATGAGGATCATCCCTGTAATGTTTCTGAAATATTCACTCCCTCTTCAGTATTGGTGGGAAGTCGGGTAGTATGCTATTAGCTATGAAGGCGGAGCGTGGTCTGAAGAAGGGAGCAGACACCTACCTTGTAGCTTTGATGGAGATCAAAGAAGGCATTGTTGCGGAGGTACCTAATAGTGTTGCAAATCTGTTCGGTGAGTTCAATGATGTGATGCCTCTTGAACTCCCCAAATGTCTTCTCCTAAGGTGTGCCACTGACCACAAGATCAATTCGGTGCTTGGTTCCAAACCACTAGCACAAGCTCGATACTGCATGAGTCTGCTAGAGTTAGCAGAACTAAGGAAGCAGTTGGCGGAGTTGCTGGATGTACGCCTAATTCAGTCCTCCAAAGAGCCATATGGTGCCCTAGTATTGTTTTAGAAGAAACACGATGGCTCCCTACAGATGTTTGTAGATTATAGGGCATTAAACAAAGTAACAGTGAAGAACAAGTATTCTATTTCATTGATTGCTGACTTGTTAGATAGACTGGCCAGAGCCTCATATTTCACCAAGCTGCATATGCGGTCTGGATATTAGTAGGTCAGAATTACTGAAGGAGATGAAGGGAAAATGACATGCATCACTTGCTATAGCTCTTACAAATTCCTAGTGATGTCATTCAGTTGGCTAATGCCCCTGCTACTTTTTGTAATTTGATGAATCATGTATTTCATGATTTTATTGATCATTTTGTGGTCATTTGTCTTGATAATATTGTTGTATATAGTGAGTCCCTAGAGGATCACTTGTCCCACCTGAGGTTGGTGTTGTCTAGGTTGAGAGAGCACCAATTATATGTAAAGAAAAAAAAAGTGTGAGTTTGCTCAGTGACAAATTATATTCTTGGGGTATAGGGCTAGTCAAGGGCATGTAAAAATGGATCAAAGAAAAGTCCAGGTAATAGTGGAGTGGCAAAAGTGTTGTAGCTGAGGTCTTTTCTTGGCTTGTCTAACTACTACAGGAAGTTCGTGCAGGGTTACTCCAAAAAGGTGGCCCCATCAATAGACTTCCTAAAAAGGGTAGACCATAGAGGTGGACCACAGATTGTTAGGAAGCCTTTGACAAGTTGAAGGTAGCAGTGTCCACGGAGTGGGTCCTGAGGCTGGCAGACTCTGAGTTGCCTTTTTTGGTACTGATTGACGTCCCAGAAAAAGCCATTGGAGGGGTGTTGGTGCAAGAAGACCACCCTATTTCCTATGAGAGCTAGAAACTCAAAAAAGCATAGCAGTAGTACTTGGCTCATAAGAAGGAAATGCTTGTAGTGGTGCATTGTCTTTGCACTTGGAGGGTGTACTTACTGGGTACCAGGTTCGTGGGTCAGACCAACAATGTGGGAAACATTCTTTCACACTCAGAAAAAGCTTTCTGCACGATAACCTCAGTGGTAGGAGTTCTTGTTTGTGTACGATTTCACGTGGGTAAGGATCGGGGATGGGTAGTGTGTACAAAGGGAGGGGTTGTAGTCAACACGAGCTTATATGTCACACTTACTAGGAATTCCTCAATGAAGGGCAAAAATTGTAATGATCTATCCCCATCATGATGAAATTTCAAAGATTACCCAGGCCTGTCGGTCAAGGCTATGGTCCAATTGAATACATCAGTGTAGCACTCAGGCGGCTTGGAAAATCTAAGGGCATCATAGACCTGTTATTGCCTCAAACTTCCTTGGCCTAGAAATCCATAGTCCCTCTAAGAAGCTAGCCATAGAGGATCACCTCTATATAGATAGTTAGCAAGCTGAGGTCTTGTTCGTTAACGAAATTAACCAAACAAATCACTCCACCAAATAAGAATGGCCATGCCCCATTACCCATAGAATCAAGAAAGAGCTCTCAATCTGTCAATCCTTACTATGTCTGGACCTTGTAAGTTTCCATGTGTCGAGTCAAATTAAGCTGCAGGCTCCACTCTTGGTGGTGCCCTTCCATCAATTCCTCTTAGTTACAGCCTTGCGACCATACTCCCCTCGGAACCCAAAGACTTTGATTTCTCATAAGGCACCGTTGGAGTCCTAAAAGCAACTTCTACCAATCCCTTGTTGGCATCATTTATGGTTGAGACTATAATGATATTTGATCTTAGACCCCCCAACTTTTATTCTTGATTAATGAAAACATCCTTGGCAAATGCTTTCGCAGTTGTTCGCCTTTCATAAATCCAAGAATTTCACCTCTGACTATGAAATACGAATGCCCTTGATTGTCCCTGTCAATCATTACTCTGATCCTGAAGGCCAAAAAAATAGGATAAAAATCCTATGATGTTATCCCATGCTAATGTATCTAGAGCATAAGCTTGCTTTGAGCACTCTAATTTCTTCAAAGTAACAACACCAGAGGCACAACTAAGCCAATTAAGGCCAGAAGCGCATCGCCCATAGAAGGGATGAGGTGAAAGGTGCACACCAAAAGACAGACCGATCGACCCATCCCAAGGTCCAATTATGAGATTTTTAACTGCAATAACTTAAATATATGCTATTTCAGTTGGAATTACCGTGGCTGCTGGCACTAGACTTGCCCTCCAATGGATCCTCCTTAAGGGATTTAGATTGTACTCTTCCAATTACTAGACTCATAAGAGCTCGGTATTGTTATTTATTGTCACTACCTCCCCGTGTGAGGATTGGATAATTTGCATGCCTACTGCCTTCCTTGTATGTGGTAGCCGTTTCTCAAGCTCCATCTCTGAAGGCTAATTTTCTCACTCAAAATTTTGCCTAATGATGGCACTAAGTCACACTTAGTCTCAGCCAATTGGCACACACGAGGATTTCACAATGGAACTTTGTAAGTAGGCACACAACTCACACAGTCAAAAGAGACACAAGAGCATAAATGAGAACCTTTCCCAACCTTTATTACTTTAACTTAAAGTAATACAAAGGAACAGCCACTGAACTCTAGACAGTGTTTCACTCTTTCTTGCTCAATGATTTCTCTCTTACTAAGTACAAATGACAAACCCATAGGGTCTATATATAGCTGACACCCTTAGCAATCAAGGGCTTGGAGATAAACATTATCCCACCACAATCTCTATCATGGCTGATCATCCTCTTCTTCCCATTATCTTATCCATGACTTGATTTTGATAAGCCTTATCTCCCACGATCATCCATCACTTGATCTCGATAAGCCTTATTTACCCACGATCTGTAGCAATGCGCGATTAGATGAACATTATCCCAGTGCTCGGCCTACTGGATTAAGCCACACTCACATGTCCCCCTGTTCTACACGTCGTAGGAGAGTCGGTGCCATTCAATGCGATGCAGACTTGGCCAAGGCCCAGTCTCATGTTTTGGGCTTCTTAGCCCAAGCCCATAGCCCATCTGATGGAGGCCACGAACATGTAGCCTAGCATATTTTGTCCAACCCCAACCTTTGTCCACACTGGGACCCACATGTAGGCTCTTGCCTACGCTAACCCTCTCAGCTTTCATCTTGCCTCAAGGAGTGTCCAGCCACTCCAAAATCCAATAATAAGAATTGGTGCAAGGTGCCACTAACTCCAGCTTGCTAAGTGTTCAAGGGACTAACAAACCAGCCCCACTTGTTGAAGCCAATATCCTCATTGGTAGGGTTGAAAGGTAGTCTTCCACCTGCTTCTCAAACTGCCATAGAGTCACATCTTTTTCCTAGCTTACCTCGCTGTCTGGGGCATTCTTCCACTTCACCAAGCACTCAAACTGCCTGTTCTTCTTACTTTGCCCATGCGTTCGATGGTCTAGGATTCTCTCCACTTCACGCTGCAACTCAATTCTGGTTGCAAGCGGTGCATACCGGGCTTGTTTCCTTGAAGGCTCATTGCCCACTTCCTCATGGAAGGGCTTCAAAAAGATCATATGGAAGGTTGGATATACCTACAATCTTTTTGGAAATTGCAACTTGTATGCAACATTGCCAACTTTCTTCTCCACTGTGAAGGGACCGTCATGCTTTGGAAACAGTCCACGATGCACTGACTTGCTTTTGATCTCCTTCCAAATTTAGGGAGTAAGTTTATATTCTAGCGAGCAAGGAGTATACTTTTGTTGTTCAAATTTTCGCCTTTTATCCTCTTGCAGGCAAGAAGCCTACTTTTGTTGTTGTTGTCGTCTCGCCTTTTATACTCGGTCTGGCAAGGAGTACACTTTTGTTGTTGTACTTGTCATCTTTTATACTCTTGTGTACAAGGAGTCTGCTTTTGTTGTTGTTGCTGTCTTGCCTTTTATGCACGTTCGGGCTAGGTGTCTACTTTGATGTTCTTGTCGTCTCGCTTTTTATACTCATGCAGGCAAAGAGCATACTTTTGTTGTTGTACTTTTCACCTTTTATACTCTTACGGGCAAGGAGTATGATTATGTTGTTGTTGCCATCTCACCCTTTATACTTGTGTAGGCAGGGAGTCTGGTTTTGTTGCTGCTATCATTTTGCCATTTATACTTGTGCAGGCAGGGAATCTGGTTTTGCTACTTTTTATACTCATGTGGGCAAAGAGTCTGCTTTTGTTGTTGGTGCCGTTTAGCCTTTTCACTTGTGCAGGCTAAGAGTCTGTTTTGCTGTGGTTACTATCTCTCCTTTTCTAATCATGCAAGCAAGGAGTATACTTTAGTTGTTTTAATTTTCGTCTTTTATGCTCTTGCAGGCAAGGAGTCTACTTTTGCTGCTGCTGCCGTCTCAATTTTTATGCTCGTGAAGACAAAGAGTTGGGTTTTGTTGTTGTACTTGTCGCCTTTTTTACTCTTGGGGGAAAAGAGTCTGATTTTGCTGTTGTTGCTGTCTCACCTTCTACACTCGTGCGGTTTATGCTATTGTTCCCGTCTCACCATTTATACTTATATGGGCATTAAGTATGCTTTTGTTGTTGGACTTTTACCTTTTATACTATTGCGGCCAACGAGTCTGCTTTAGTTGTTGTTGCTATATCACTTTTTATACTCGTGCTGGCAAGGATACTAGTTTTGTTGTTGTTACCAACTCACCTTTTATACTCATGCAGGCAAAGACTAAGCTTTGCTAATGCCATCTCACCTTTTATACTCGTGCAAGTAAGGAGCATGCTTTGTTGTTGCCGCCTCGCCTTTTATTCTCTTGCGGGCAAGGAGTATGCTTTGCTGCTGCCATCTCGCCTTTTATACTTGTGCATGCAAGGAATATGCATTTGTTGTTGTTGTCATCCTGCCTTTTACACTCGCACTACTAAGGAGTCTACTTTTGTTGCTGTTGTCATCTCGCCTTTTATAGTCGTACAGGTAAGGAGCATGCTTTAGTGTTGTCGTCTTACTTGTTATACTTGCGCAAGCAAGGAGTGTGCAGTTGTTGTTGATGTCTCACCTTTTACACTTATTCGGGTAAGGGGACTGGTTTTGTTGTTGTTGCTGACTCGCCTTTTATCTTTACGCTGGCTAAGAGCATGCTTTGTTGTTGTCGTCTTGTATTTTACACTCGTGCGACCAAGGAGTTTGCTTTGTTACTACTGTCTCGCCTTTTATACTCGCATGGGCAAGCAATCTGCTTCTGTTGTAGTTATCCTCTCGCATTTTATACTCAACCGGGTGAGGAGTATACTTTTGTAGGCAAGGAGTCATTCTGATGTCTGTGGTCCTTTGAAATACGCTCACTTAGTGGTGCTCTTTATTTTGTGACTTTTATTGATGATCACTCTCAGAAGCATTGGGTCGATACTTTGAAGACAAAGGATCAAGTTTTTGATATTTTCAAGAAATTTTATGCCTTGATTGAGAGACAAACAGGAAAGAAGCTGAAATATGTCCGTACTGATAATAGTCGTGAGTATAGTGGCCCATTTGATGAATATTGTCAGGCTCATGGGATTCAACACCAGAGGACACCTCCCTAGACACCACAGTTGAATGACTTAGCTGAAAGGATGAACAGAACACTAATTGAGAGAGTTAGATATCTACTCTCAGATGCGAAGGTGATCCTCTATGGCCAGCTTCTTAGAGGGACTATGGCCTTTGGCTTACTCGAGTATAAATGGCGAGACAACAACAGCAACAAAAACAAACTGCTTCCCCGTATGAGTAAAAAGGCGAGACGACAACAACAAAGCATACTCCTTCCGTGCAATGGTATAAAAGGCGAGACAGCAACAAAAAAGCATACACTTTGCCCCTCATGAGTACGAAAGGCAAGACATAGCAATCGATCATGCTTCTCGCCTGCACAAGTATAAAAGGTGGACAGCAACACCAGCAAAATCAGATTCCTTGCCGGTACTAGTATAAAAGGTGAGATGGCAACAACAACAACGACATACTCCTTGCCCGCACAAGTATAAAAGGCGAGATGACAACAACAAAGCATGTTGCTTGCCCGCGCGAGTATAAAAGGTGAGACAGGAACAACAACAGATCTAGACTCCTTACCTGTACATGTTTAAAAGCCGAGATGACAATAATAACAATAGCAGACTCCTAGTCGTAAGAGCAGAAAAGGCGAGATGACGTCAACAAATCATACTCGTTGCCCATATGAGTATAAAAGGTGAGACGACAACAACAACAAAGCAGCTTGCTAGCTGATACAAGTAGAAATGGCGAGACGACAACAACAACAAAAGCAGACTGCTTACCCACAATAGTATAGAAGGCAACGAGTACAATAACATAAGTATACTCCTTGCTCGCCCACGTGTAATGGGCGAGACTGCAACAACAGCAAAACCAAACTCCTTGCCCACACTAGTGTAAAATGCGAAACGACAACAATAGCAAAAGTAGACTCTTTGCCCACAGTGGTATAAAAGGCAAAAAGTATGACAACAAAAGTATACGCCTACCCTGCACGAGTATAAAAAGCAAGAGGACAACAAGAGTAAAAGTAGACTCCATGCCTGCAAGAGTATAAAAGGGGATACGACAACAACAAAGCAAACACCTTGCCCGCACGAGTATAAAAGGTGAGAAGGTAACAACAAAGCTTGCTGCTTCCCCACATGAGTATAATAGGCTTGACGACAACAACAAAAAGAGAACACTCCTAGCCTGCATGAGTATAAATGACGAGACAACAGCAACAAAGCATACTCCTTACCCGCACGAGTGTAAATTGCTAGACGATAACAACAAAACTAGACTCCTTGCCCGCAAGAGTATAAAAGGCGAGATAACAACAACAATAAAAGCAGGCCTCCCCGCCCGCAAGAGGATAAAAGGTGAAAAGAACAATAACAAAAGTACACTCCTTGCCCGCACAAGTATAAAGGCAAGATGGCAACAATAATAGAAGTAAACTCCTTACCATGCGAGTATAAAGGGCCAGCAACTGCAAATGATTCTCTTTACTCATTGCTTGCATGAGTATAAAAAACGAGATGCCAACAACAACAAAACTAGACTCCTTGCCCACACAAGTATAAAGGGTGAGACAACAACAACACCAAAAGTAGACTCCTTGCACGTAAGAGAATAAAAGGAAAAAACTACGAAAAAAAAATTATACTCCTTGCCCAGACAACCATAAAATGCGACACGGCAACAACAATAGAGCAGACTCCTTGCTCGCATGAGTATAAAAGGCAAAATGGCAACAACAAGAAAAGCAGACTTCTTGTCCGCGAGAGTATAAAATGCGACAAGTACAACAACAAAAGTGTATTCCTCGCTTGCCCGAGTATAAAAGGTGAGACAGTAACAACGACAAAACCAGACTCCTTGCCCGCACGAGCATAAAAGGCGAAAAGTACAACAACAAAAGTATACTCCTTGCCTGCATGAGTATAAAATGTGAGACGACAACAACAACAAAACCTGACTCCTTGCCCGCAAGAGTATAAAAGGTGAGAAAACAACAACAAAAAAAGCAAGCTCCTTGCCCACAATAGTGTAAAAGGCAAAAAGTACAACAACAGAAGCAAACTTCCTACCCACAATAGCATAAAAGGGAGCACAGCAACAACGGCAAAGTAGATTCTTAGTCTGGATGAGTATAAACGACGAGACAACAACAACGACAAAAGCAGACACCTTGCACGTAAGAGCATAAAAGGCGACTAGTGCGACAGCAAGAGTATACTCTTCGCCCACCCAAGTATAAAAGGCAAGATAACAACAACAACAAAACTAGACACCTTACTCACACGAGTATAAAAGGCGAGATGGCAACAATAGCCAAAGTAGACTCCTTGCCTGCAATAACATAATGCCCAACGCTCGCGAGAATAAAAGGCGAGACTGCGACGACAACAAAAACAAACCCCCTATGCCCGCAAGAGTATAAAAGGCGAGACAGCAACAACAAAGCATACTCCTTGCTTGCACAACTAGAAATGGCTAGATGGCTACGACAAAGCGTGCTGCTTTCCTGCACGAGTATAAAAGGCGAAACGGCAACAACAAAGCATATTCTTTGCCCACAAGAGTATAAAAGGCAAGCT
>CM075454.1:2591514-2616514 GCA_037832335.1 Carallia pectinifolia | reverse complement strand
GCCCTTGGCTAGAAGGCTTTGAGTGCAACTTGCGTTCAAGGACTTGATGGTTCACGGGATTCTGCAATTGACACCAAGTATCACATTTCACTACGTTCTTCATCGATGCAAGATCTGACATATCTGTTGCCGAGAGTCGTTTAGATTCTCACTATAGAGGTCCAATGCCTCGACCGCGCTCCGTTCCTGGGGAGATGAGGCATTGCCTTTCGCTTTTTTATTTCCTTGGCGCGACCTGCGCCGAGGTTTTGTTGTTCGTGCCATGGGGGCGACCGACGAGCGGTCGACTTCACGACAAACGCTGCAACATGCGGTTGCCCACGGAGCAACGCACGCCCGCGTCTTGTGATGTTCACTTATTCCCGGGTCGTTTTGCTAGGCAGAGGTTTCGACAATGATCCTTCCGCAGGTTCACCTCCGGAAACCTTGTTACGACTTCTCCTTCCTCTAAATGATAAAAGTTAGTGGACTTCTCGCGATGTCGCCGGCGGCGAACTGCCCACTTCGCCGCGATCCGAACACTTCACCGGTCCATTCAATCGGTAGGAGCAATGGGCGGTGTGTACAAAGGGCAGGGACATAGTCAACGCGAGTTGATGACTCACGCTTACTAGGAATTCCTCGTTGAAGAACAACAATTGCAATGATCTATCCCCATCATGATGAAACTTCAAAGATTCCCCGGGCTTAGTTGGCCAAGGCTATAGACTCGTTGAATACATCAGTGTAGCGCGCGTGCGGCCCAGAACATCTAAGGGCATCGCAGACCTGTTATTGCCTCAAACTTCCTTGGCCTAGAAGGCCATAGTCCCTCTAAGAAGCTGGCCACTGAGGATCACCTCTGTATAGCTAGTTAGCAGGCTGAGGTCTCGTTCGTTAACGGAATTAACTAGACAAATTGCTCCACCAACTAAGAACGGCCATGCACCACCGCCCATAGAATCAAGAAAGAGCTCTCAGTTTGTTAATCCTTACTATGTCTGTACCTAGTAAGTTTCCCCGTGTTGAGTCAAATTAAGCCACAGGTTCCACTCTTGGTGGTGCCCTTCCGGCAATTCCTTTAAGTTTTAGCCTTGCAACCATACTCCCCCCGGAACCCAAAGACTTTGCTTTCTCATAAGGTGCCGGCAGAGTCCTAAAAGCAACTTTCGCTGATCCCTGGTTGGCATCTTTTATGGTTGAGACTAGGACGGTATCTGACCGTCTCTGAGCCCCCAACTTTCATTCTTGATTAATGAAAACATCCTTGGCAAATGCTTTCGCAGTTGTTCATTTTTCATAAATCCAAGAATTTCACCTTTGGCCATGAAATACGAATGCCCCGGAGTATCCCTGTTAATCATTACTCCGATCCCGAAGGCCAACACAATAGGATTGAAATCCTATGATGTTATCCCATGCTAATGTATCCAGAGCGTAGGCTTGCTTTGAGCACTCTAACTTCTTGAAAGTGACAGCACTGGAGGCACGACGTGACCAGTTAAGGCTAGAAGCGCATCGCCGGTAAAAGGGACGAGGCGAAAGGTACACACCAAAAGGCAGACCGATCGACCCATCCCAAGGTCCAACTACGAACTTTTTAACTGTAACAACTTAAATATATGCTATCAGAGATAGAATTACAGCGGCTGCTAGCACCATACTCGCCCTCCAATGGATCCTTGTTAAGGGATTTAGATTGTACTCATTCCAATTACCAGACTCATAAGATCCCGATATTGTTATTTATTGCCACTACCTCCCCGTGTCAGGATTGGGTGATTTGCGCGCCTGCTGCCTTCCTTGGATGTGGTAGTCGTTTCTCAGGCTTCCTCTCCGGAATTGAACCCTAATTCTCTGTCCTCGTCACCACCATGGCAGCTCTCACAGGGCTAATTTTCTCAACCAAAATTTCGCATTGTGGTGGCACTAAGTCACACTTAGTCTCAACCATGACTTGATCCTGATAAGTCTTATCTCCCACGATCATCCATCACTTGATCTCGATAAGCCTTATCTACCCACGATCTTTTGCCATGCACGATCTGATGAGCATTATCCTAATGCTTGGCCAATTGGATAGAGCCACACCCACACATCCCCACGTTCCACATGTCATAGGAAACTCGGTGCCACACAGTGCCATGCTGTGCCATGCAGTGCCATGCAGACTTGGCCAAGACCCAGTCTCGTGTTTTGGGCCTCTTGGCCCAAGCCCATGGCCCATCTGATGGAGCCCACGAACATGTAGCCCAGCATCCTTTGTCCAAACCCACTCTTGGTCCACACTGGGACCCGCATGTAGGCCCGTGCCTATGCTGACCATCTCGGTTTTCACCTTGCCTTAGGGAGTGCCCAGCCACTCCAAAGTCCCATGCTAGGAGTTTGCGCAACGTGCCGCGAACTGCCGCATGCCAAGTGTTCAAGGGGCTAACAGTAGGTGTCAGAGGGCTAATTCTCTCGCCCAAAATTTGGCCTTGTGATGTCACTAAGTCACACTTAGTCTCAGCAAACCGCACAGACAATGATTTGCACAATGGAACTGTATAAGTAAGGTGCACAACTCACACACTCAAAAGAGACACAAGAGCATATATAGGAACCTTTCCCAACCTTTTATTACTTAACTCAAATAATACAAAGGAACAATCACTTGAACTCTCAACAGTGTTTCACTCTTTCTCTCTGAGTGATTTCTCTTTCGTTGAGTACAAATGACAACCCATAGGGTCTATACATAGCTGACACCCCCAGCTATCTAGGGCTTGGAGATAAACATTATCTCCCCATGATCTCTATCATGGCTGATGATCCTCATATTCCCACGATATCATCCATGACTTGATCCAGATAAGCCTTATCTCCCAACCACTCCAAAGTCCCATGCTAGGAATTGGCGCAAGCTGCCGCCAACTCCCGCATGCCAAGTGTTCAAGGGGCTAACAAACCACCCCAACCTGTGAAAGCCAACGTCCTTGTTGGTAGGGTTGATAGGTAGTCTTCCACCTGCTTCTCGAACTGTCATAGAGTCGCATCTCTTTCCCAGCTCGCCTCACTATCTGGGGCATTCTTCCACTTGACCAAGTACGCAACCCACCTGTTCATCTTACTTTGTCCCTGCGTTCAATGGTCTAGAATTCTCACCACTTCATGCCGGAACTCAGTTCTAATTGTAGGGGGAGTACGTCGTGCTTGTTTCCTTGGAGGCTCATCGCTTGCTTCCTTGTGCAAGGGCTTCAAGAAACTCACGTGGAAGGTTGGATGCAGCTTCAACCTTTATGGGAGTTGCAACCTATATGCAACATTGCCAACTTTCTTCACCACTGTGAAGGGACCGTCATACTTTGGAACCAGCCCACGATACACTGTTTTGCTGCTGATCTTCTTCCAAATTTGGGGAGTAAGTTTCAGCAACACCTTATCCCCAACTTGGAACTGCACGTCCCTCCTTCCTTGGTCCACATACTATTTCATCCGCCTAGCTGGCTTGTCCAAGCTATTATGTGCCTCCTCTAGCCGTTCTTGCTTAGAACGGGCAAACCGGTGTGCTGCCGGACATCTCCCTCCTGAGCTAGTCGTGCCCACATCGTCAGGAGTAAGGGGCTGTTGCCCCATAGCTAGCTCAAAGGGACTCATACCTGTGGAAGAGGACTTGTGAAGATTGTAGCAAAATTGGGCCTAATCCAACAACTCAAGCCAATTCCTCTGGCTCGCAGTCAGGTGATGCCGAAGATATTCCTCAAGTAAGCCATTGATCCACTCCGTCTGGCCCTCAGTCTGAGGATGGTTGGCAGTAGAGAATTTCAATTCTAAACCCATCATGTCGAACAATGACGTCCAGAATCTGCTAGTGAAACGAGGATCCCGATCACTCACAATATCTTTGGGCAACCCAAAGTACTTAACTACCTGCTTGTAGAAAAGCTCAGCGCCTATCTACGCGTGACATGAAGAGGGGACAGGAATAAGCACTGCATACTTGGAAAATCGATCCACCACCACCATGACAGATCCCATGCCATTAATCTTCGGGAATCCGCTAATGACATCCATCGAATGCGGCACGCATGGCTTCGTAGGAATGGGTAGCAACTACAACAAACCTGCCTCCTTCTGTCGTTCTGTCTTGCCCTGCTGACAAGTGATGCATGTCATGACATATGCCTCGACGTCATCTTCCATCTTTGGCTAGTAGTAGTTGCGGGATAGCAAGGCCGTCATCCTTTCAACGCTAGGATGACCAGTCCACTTTGAGTCAAGAGACTCCGGCAGTATCTCCTTCCCAAGGCCTGCACCACTGGGAACATATACACGATTACCCTTGGCATGCAATAAATCCTTATCGGGCCCTTATCGCCTTACCACACCATCTTTGACTTGTTGTACCACTTGCTGATATGTGGCATCATCTAGGGCCTGCTCCTTGATTTTGTCTAGCAAATCACTCTGCACTCGAGTGAGGGCAGCAACCATCTCTTGTACTTGTCGGCGACTTAGGTCATCTGCCACTTGATTTTGCCTTCCTAGCTTGTGTTCCCAAGTAAAATCGTACTAAGCCAAGAACTCCTGCCATTGCGCCTGCTGTGCAGAAAGCTTCTTCTTAGTCTGAAAGAATGTGTTAGCCACATTGTCGGTCCGAACCACGAACCTGGTACCCAACAAATACACCCTCCATGTGCGAAGGCAATGCACCACTGCCAGCATCTCCTTCTCATGGGCTGAGTACCGCTGCTCTACATCATTGAGTTTTCGGCTCTCATAGGCAATGGGGTGGCCATCCTGCACCAACACACCTCCAATGGCTTTGTTTGAGGCATCAGTTAGGACACTGAAAGGCAACTCGAAATCATGCAACCTCAGGACTGGCTCCGTGGACACCGCTGCCTTCAATTTGTCAAAGGCTTCTTGGCAATTTGTGGTCCACCTCCAAGGTCTATCCTTCTTCAGTAAGTCTGTCAATGGGGTCACCGTTTTGGAGTAACCCTGCACGAACTTCCTATAATAGTTAGACAAACCAAGAAAGGATCTCAACTCAGACATTTTGGTAGGGGCCTCCCACTCCACTATTGCCTAGACTTTTCTCTCGTCCATTTTCACTTACCCTCGACTCGCCCTTTGCCCAAGGAACATAATCTCTCGCCTGGCAAACTCGCATTTTTCCTTTTTAACGTATAATTGGTGCTCTCTCAGCCTAGACAACACCAACCTCAGGTGGGACAAGTGCTCCTCCAAGGACTCACTATACACAACAATATCATCCAGATATACTAGCACAAAATGATCAATAAAGTCATGAAATACATCATTCATTAAATTACAAAAAGTAGCAGGGGCGTTAGTCAAACTGAATGGCATCACCAAGAATTCGTAGGAGCCATAGCGAATGGTGCACGTGGTTTTCCCCTCATCTCCTTCAGCAATCCTGACTTGCCAGTATCCAGACCGCAGATCTAACTTGGTGAAATACGAGGCTCTTGCCAGCTTGTCAAACAAGTTTGCTGTCAATGGGATGGGGTACTTGTTCTTCACCGTCACCTTGTTTAGAGCCCTGTAATCAACACACGTCTGCAAGGAGCCATCGTGTTTCCTCTGAAACAACACCGGGGCACCATATGGTGCTTTGAAGGGCTGAATTAGGACTGCATCAAGCAACTCTGTCAACTGCTTCCTCATTTCTGCCAATTCTAGCAGACTCATGCAATGTGGGGCTTGTGCTGGTGGTTTGGAACCGGACACCAAATCGATCTTGTGGTCAGTGGTATGCCTCGGGGGAGGACACTTATGGAGTTCAGGAGGCATCACGTCAGTGAACTTTCCCAATAGATCCGCTACACTGTCAGGCACCTCCGCAACAATAACTTCTTTGATCTCCATCAAAGCCGCAAGGTAGGCGACTTCTTTTTTCTTTAGCCCATGCTTCACGTGCATAGCTGACAGCATACCACCTAACTTCCCACCAATACTAGAAGAGGGAGTGAACATTCCAGCAACGAAACATGGATGATCCTTATGCATGATCATGAGACCACCCAAGTGAGGCAATAGAGCAACTTTTGCGCTCACAAAGAAATCAACTCCTAGTATGATATCAAAATCATCTAATGGAATCACATTGAAGTTAAGATTACCAGACCAATTGCCCATTGTTACCTGCACTCCCAATGTCGTGCCAAGCACCTCCTAGGCTGCCGAGTTGACTACCTTCATTCGACTCTTGGTCTTGGTGACTTTCAAACCTAGTGACTCCACCATCCACTCAGCAACTAAGTTGTGGGTAGCACCAGTGTCGGCCATCGCCATCAACTCTTTATTACTGAGCCCGATCTTCACATACATCAATCTGGATTGTGGGGCATGTCCAGCTTGAACAGCACTCACCAACTGTAGAGGATTGACACGAGAGGGGCCAACATCATCCGAGAGGCCACTCTCCTCAGCTACTATGGCAGTTAACTTCTCCCACTTGGGGCACTCCTTAGCCCTGTGTGGTCCATTACATATGGAAACAACCCGAGTTAGTTTTGCCTTTACTTTGTTCTTGGTAGACGGCTTTGCCTTTATCTTTGTTGCCACTGTTGTGCTTACCTTTCTTGCCCTCCTTCTTCTTCTTGCCCTTATCCTTGGGCTGCTTCCCAACATCAGAATCAGGAGACTTGTTCATCCAAATCAACTAAACCATCAGTCGCAGCCATTGCTGAAGGAAGGTCCTTCACACCTTGCCTTCTAAGCTCGAGTTGAGCCCAAGGTTGAAGACTGAATATGAAGTTGAAAAGCTTGTCCTCATCCGATATGTTGCGGATGTCAAACATCAAGGAATTGAATTCCTTCACGTATTCACGTACCGTACCACTCTGCTTCAACTTCTTCAAGGATTCCCTCGCAACCCATGACGTGTTGCAGGTTAAGAACTGGTCCTTCAACTCCTTCTTAAGGCTCTCCCATGTCTCGATCATAGGCCTGCCCACACTTGCATCGTCATCCAACCGAGTCCGCCACCACAGCTTGGCATCCTTGGCTAGATACATGCTGGTCAGATTGACTTTCTCGTCGTCTGGCACTCGGGCAACTTTGAAGTACTGCTCCATATCCCATAGAAAATTCTCGATTTCTTTGGCATCCCTCGCTCCCTTGAAGGCTTTAGGCTCCAGCACCTTCATCTAGGTCGAGCCCTCCATGAAACCTCTGCTTGGTTGAGAGGCCACAGCCTTCTTGAGGATGGCTATTTCTGCTGCCATCTCCTCAAGCCGAAAAGTTGTGTTTGAAGAGGCAACCACCTCTTGTTGCCGCTGCAGATCGATTATGTACTGCTCATGGGGTGCCAATGACAGGAACGCGGTGAAATTTGCATCCTCTGGAAGTTCACCGAGTACCTCAAAGAGTTTGGTTACGCGCTCACATACAGCATCAAGACCCGAACCACCTGCCATTGGTCGAATCTTTATACTCTGATACAAGCTGTTACAGGGCTAATTTTCTCACCCAAAATTTTGCCTTGTGATGGCACTAACTCACACTTAGTCTCAGCCAACTGTACACACAACGATTTGCACAATGGAACTTTATAAGTAAGGCACACAACTCACACACTCAAAAGAGACACAAGAGCATATATGGGATCCTTCCCAACCTTTTATTACTTAACTCAAGTAATACAAAGGAAAAATAACTTGAACTCTCAATAGTGTTTCACTCTTTCTTTCTGAGTGATTTCTCTTTCGCTGAGTACAAATGACAACCCATAGGGTCTATGCATAACTGACACCCCCAGCTATCTAGGGCTTGCAGATAAACATTATCTCCCCTCGATCTCTATCGTGGTTGATAATCCTCATCTTCCCACAATCTCATCCATGACTTGATCATGATAAGCCTTATCTCCCACAATCATCCATCACTTGATCTCGATAAGCCTTATCTACCCACGATCCTTTGCCATGCAGGATCTGATGAGCATTATCCTGATGCTCGGGCAACCGGATAGAGCCACACCCGCACATCCCTACGTTCCACACGTCGTAGGAGACTCGAAGCCACGCAGTGCCAAGCTGTGCCATGCAGTGCCAAGCTGTGCCATGCAGTGCCATGCAAACTTGGCCAAGACCCAGTCTCGTGTTTTGGGCCTCTTGGCCCAAGCCCATGGCCCATCTGATGGAGCCCACAAACATGTAGCCTAGCATCCTTTGTCCAACCCAAGTCTTGGTCCACACTGGGACCCGCATGTAGGCCTGTGCCTGCGCTAACCCTCTCAGTTTTTACCTTGCCTTAGGGAATGCCTAGCCACTTCAAAGTCCCATGCTTGAAATTGGTGCAAGGTGCTGCAAACTCCCGCATGCTAAGTGTTCAAGGGGCTAACAAACTACCCCCACCTGTTGAAGCCAACGTCCTCGTTGGTAGGGTTGATAGGTAGTCTTCCACCTGCTTCTCGAACTATCATAGAGTCACATGTCTTTCCCAGCTCGCCTCACTATCTGGGGCATTCTTCCACTTGACCAAGTACCCAACCCGCCTGTTCTTCTTACTTTGTCCCTACATTCGATGGTCTAGAATTCTCTCCACTTCACGCTGGAACTCAGTTCTGATTGTAGGGGAAGCACATCATGTTTGTTTCCTTGGAGGCTAATTGCCTGCTTCCTCATGGAAGGGCTTCAAGAAACTCACGTGGAAGGTTGGATGCACCTTCAACCTTTCTGGGAGTTGCAATTTGTATGCAACATTGCCAACTTTCTTCACCACTGTGAAGGGACTGTCATACTTTGGAACCAACCCACGATGCACTATCTTGTTGTTGATCTTCTTTCAAACTTGGGAAGTAAGTTTCAGTAACACCTTATCCCCAACTTGGAACTGCACGTCCCTCCTTCCTCAGTCTGCATACTTTTTCATCTGCCTAGCTGCCTTGTCCAAGCTATCCTGGGCCTCCTCTAGCCGCTCTTGTTTAGAACGGGCAAACCAGTGCACTGCTGGACATCTCCCTCCTGAGCTAGTCATGGCCACATCGTTAGGAGTAAGGGGCTGTTGCCCCATAGCTAGCTCAAAAGGACTCATAACTGTGGAAGAGGACTTGTGAAGATTGTAGGAAAATTGGGCCGAGTCGAACAAGTCAAGCCAATTCCTCTAGCTTGCCGTCACGTAATGCCGAAGATTTTCCTCAAGTAGGCCATTGATCCGCTCTGTCTAGCCATCAGTCTGAGGATGGTTGGCAGTAGAGAATTTCAATTCTGAACCCATCATGTTGAACAATGACGTCGAGAACCTGCCAGTGAAACGAGGATCTCGATCGCTCACAATATCTTCAGGCAACCCAAAGTACTTTACTACCTGCTTGTAAAAAAGCTCAGCGGATGTCTCCGCTTGACATGAAGAGGGGGTAGGAATAAACACCGTATACTTGGAAAATCGATCTACCACAACCATGACAGATCCCATGCAATCAATCTTCCGGAATCCGCCAATGAAATCCATCAAAACTGACACCCATGGCTTCGAAGGAAAGGGTAGCGGCTGCAACAAACTTGCCTCCTTCTGCCGCTTTGTCTTGTCCTGCTGACAAGTGATGCACGTTTTGACGTATGCCTTGACGTCATCATCCATCTTTGGCCAGTAGTAGTTTCGGGACAGCAATGACATCATCCTTTTGACGTCAGGATGATCAGCCCACTGTGAATCATGGTACTCCCGCAGTATCTCCTTCCTAAGGCATGCACCACTGGGAACATATACACGATTATCCTTGGCATGCAATAAATCATTATCGAGTCAGTATCACCTTACCACACCCTCCCTGACTTGATGTGCCACTTGCTGATATGTGGCATCATGTGGGGCCTGGTCCCTAATTTTCTCTAGCAAGTCGCTCACACTTGAGTGAGGGCAGCAACCATCTCTTGCACTTGTCGGCAACTTAGGGCATCTGCCACTTGATTTTGCCTTCCTAGCTTATATTCCCAAGTAAAATCGTACTCCACCAAGAACTCCTACCACTGTGGCTGCTGTGCAGAAAGATTCTTCTGAGTCTGAAAGAATGTGTTAGCCACATTGTCGAGCTGAACCACAAACCTAGTACCCAGCAAATACACGCTTCATTTGCGAAGGCAATGCACCACTGCCAGCATCTCTTTCTCATGGGCTAAGTACCGCTGCTCTGCATGATTGAGTTTCCGACTCTCGTAGGCAATGGGGTTGCCTTCCTGCACCAACACACCTCTAATGGCTTTGTCTGAGGCATCAGTTAGCATACTAAAAGGCAACTCGAAATCAAGCAGCCTTAGGACTGGCTCCATGGACACCGTTGCCTTCAACTTGTCAAAGGCTTCTTGGCAATCTGTGGTCCACCTCCAGGGTCTATCCTTCTTGAGTAAGTCTGCCAATGGGGCCACCTTTGGAGTAACGCTGCACAAACTTCCTGTAGCAGTTAGACAATCCAAGAAAGGATCTCAACTCACTCCAAGTATTCAATTTTTTAAAGAGGGTATGACTACTAATACATTCCAATGTGTTCTCCTACCAAAGGGCTAAAAACCTTAATGCTCTTTAGGGGGGAGGCGCATGTCTCACCCCCAACTAGCCTTGCTAGCTTCAAGCTAGTGGGCTTGTGGGGAATGTTGCTTGCACCTAGGTTCGTGATAAGATGCGTGGATGGAAAAGGACTGGTGCCGATGATCGGCGGACAAATTCCCTGATACCCTGCCTGTGCCGGGCCCCCCTCTAGTCGGTCGGTCACGCGAGGCCCGATTCGCCGATTTTTGTCCCAAAAAATGAAAATTTGCCCCAACGCAAGAAAAACTACTGCGAATCCAAAGAAAACGGCCCTGAGATGAAATTTTTTGCCGATAATTTCATTTTCAGCTCGGTTTGCCGATTTTTGCCCCGAAAAATGAAATTTTGGCCCGATGTTGGAAACGATGTCCGGAATCAGAAAATTGGTGCCGAATGATGAAATTATTTGCCAAGCATTTTATTTTTTGGCTCAAACAAAGCATAAGCATTGGCCATTGGGGCTAACCCCGATGACTTGGTAAGCCCAAATGCCCTTCCACAAGGGGGGGCGCTGGGTACAACGACACCGTTCTTGATCAAAATTGGGGGATTGCTCGCGGTTCCAGCATTCAATTGATGTTGTGGGAGCCAAGATTCCGAACCAGCACAGCGTCTCGCACGTTGCCGCGCTGCGGTTGATTGGTAACCATGACCTAATTGGTCATGCCAAAGGAACTCCCAATGATGGTTGAGTGTTGTGCCGTGCATGCTTACCTCATTCAACGCGGGGTGGTCCGAGGTGCCCCCAGTCATGGCTCGAGGCCCCCTTTGTCGATGCAACGGTTGTTCCTCACGAAAAATGTGAAAGTTAACGTACGATCTCTCGCACTCAGCGGTGCAAGCAGCGATTCCCAGGGGCGCTTCCACATTCCTCAGAGCTCATCAAGCCTCGCAAGCGTGTGTTAAGCTTGGGGGGGTTGTTGCCTAGTGTACGCGATTGCGCATGAGTGGTGATAGGATTGAAAGGGCTTGCAAGCTCCACACTAGAGCATGGAATTGTCGGCCCCCGATCCTCTGCAAACTTGCACCCGAGTGCTTCCAATCCGCCTTGAGGTGAAAGACAAGGGTTCCTGTGCTGTGTTCCTTCCAATTCAGAAATCGTTGTGATGGATTTGTGCCTTCTCGTCCTTCACCTCCTCAGGGGTGCGGAGTGGACCTCATGTCGTCGCCCATGTCCCTAGCATGCCTGCTGCGGTTGCTTTGGTGCATGGTTCGACGGCCGTGCTAGCGGATTCGGAACATTACTCGGGTAATAGAACTGTCGTTCCACTCCACCTTTGCTCGAACGAAGCCTTTGTCCCTCTATAGCACGACTGCCATGCCCGTTTTGTCATCGGTGGCCCCCCTACCATTTGGTTGGGTTCGTGCTGTGCGTGCGGTCATGGGCATCGTGAAGGAATGCTACCATTAGTCATATGCTTGTCTCAAAGATTAAGCCATGCATGTGTCAGTATGAACTAATTCAGACTGTTAAACTGCGAATGGCTCATTAAATTAGTTATAGTTTGTTTGATGGTACCTGCTACTCGGATAACCGTAGTAATTCTAAAGCTAATACGTCCAAACAAACCCCAACTTCTGGAAGGGATGCATTTATTAGATAAAAGGTCGATGCAGGCTCCTACCCGTTGCTCTGATGATTCATGATAACTTGACAGATTACACAGCCAACGTGCTAGCGATGCATCATTCAAATTTTTACCCTATCAACTTTCGATGGTAGGATAGAGTCCTACTGCTAGCCCCTTGAACACTTGGCATGCAGGAGATGGCAGCACCTTGCACCAATTCCTAGCATGGGACTTTAGAGTGGTTGAGCACTCCCTAAGGCAAGGTGAAAGCTGAGAGGGTTAGCGTATACATGGGCCAACTTGTGGGTCCCAGTGTGAAGCAAGACCTGGATTGGACAAAGGATGCTGGGCTACATGTTCGTGGGCTCCATCAGATGGGTCATGGGCTTGGGCCAAGAGGCCCAAAACATAAGACTAGGTCTTGGCAAAGTCTGCATGGCACTGCGTGGCACCGAGTCTCTTACGACGTGTGGAACGT
Organism: Carallia pectinifolia; assembly: GCA_037832335.1. Lineage (NCBI taxonomy): Eukaryota > Viridiplantae > Streptophyta > Magnoliopsida > Malpighiales > Rhizophoraceae > Carallia > Carallia pectinifolia. Next base: position 2,603,950 of record CM075454.1, on the reverse strand, counting down.
GGGGACGTGTGGGTGTTGCTCTATCTAGTTGGCCGAGCATCAGGATAATGCTCATCAGATAAGGCTTATCAGGATCGAGCCATGGATGAGAACGTGGGAAGATGAGGGTTATCAGCCACAATAGAGATCATGGGGAGATAATGTTTATCTCCAAGACCTAGATAGCTGGGGGTGTCAGCTATATATAGACCCTATGGGTTGTCATTTGTACTCAGTGAAAAAGAAATCACTCAGAGAGAGATTGAAACACTGTTGAGAGTTCAAGTGATTGTTCCTTTGTATTACTTGAGTTAAGTAATAAAAGGTTGGGAAAGGTTCCCGTATATGCTCTTGTGCCTCTTTTGAGTGCGTGAGTTGTGTGCCTACTTACAAAGTTCTATTGTGTAAATCGTTATGTGTGTGGTTGGCTGAGACTAAGTGTGATTTAGTGCCATCACAAGGCGAAATTTGGGTGAGAAAATTAGCCCTGTGATAGCTGGTATCAGAGCAAAAAGGTTCGACCAATGGCAGGTGGTTCGGGTCTTGATGCTGTACGTGAGCGCGTAGCCAAACTCTTCGAGGTGCTTGGTGAACTTCTGAAGGATGCAAATTTACCGTGTTCCCGACGTTGGCACTCCGTGAGCAGTACATGATCGATCTGCAGCGGCAACAGGAGGTGGTGGCCTCTAAGAATGCAGCTTTTCAGCTTGATGAGATGGAAGCAGAGATAGCCATCCTCAAGAAGGCTGTAGCCTCTCAACCAAGCGGAGGTGTTGTGGAGGGCTCGACCAAGATGAAGGTGCCGGAGCCTAAAGCCTTTGAGGGAGCAAGGGATGCCAAAGAGGTCGAGAACTTTTTGTGGGATATGGAGCAGTACTTCAAAGCTGCCCAAGTGCCAGACGACGAGAAGGTCAATCTGACCAGCATGTATCTGGCCAGGGACGCCAAGCTATGGTAGCAGACTCAGTTGGATGATGATGCAAGTGCGGGTCGGCCTAAGATCGAGACATGGCAGAGCCTAAAGAAGGAATCGAAGGTCTAGTTTTTGCCCTGCAACACATCATGGGTTGCGAGGGAGTTCCTAAAGAAGTTGAAGCACAGTGGCACGGTGCGTGACTACGTGAAGGAATTCAATTTCTTGATGCTTGACATCTGAAACATGTCGGATGAGGACAAGCTTTTCAACTTCCTATCTGGTCTTCAACCCTGGGCTCAACTCGAGCTTAGAAGGCATGGTGTGAAGGACCTTCCTTTAGCGATGGCTGCGGTTGATGGTTTAGTTGATTTCCGGATCAACAAGTCTCTTGATTCTGATCCTCGGAAGCAGCACAAAGACAAAGGCAAGAAGAAGAAGGAAGGCAAGAAGGGTAAGCACAACGGTGGCGGCAAGGATAAATGCAAAGTCGTCTACCAAGAACAAGGTAAAAGCAAAACTGACTCGGGATGTTTCATTTATAATCGACCACACAGGGCCAAGGAGTGCCCGAAGAGGGAGAAGTTAAGTGCCATAGTTGCTGAGGAGAGTGACCTCTCGGATGATGTTGGCCCCTCTCATGTCAATCCTCTACAGTTGGTTAGCGCTGTGCAAGCTGGACGTGCCCCACAATCTGGCTTGATGTATGTGAAGATCGGGCTCAGTAATAAAGACTTGATCGTAATTGCTGACATAGGTGCTACCCACCACTTTGTTGCTGAGAGGATGGTGGAGTCACTGGGTCTGAAAGTCACTAAGACCGAGAGTCGAATGAAGGCAGTCAACTCGGTAGCTCGGGAGGTGCTTTTCAAGGCACTGGGAGTGGAGGTAACTATGGGCAATTGGTCTGGTAAGCTTAACTTCACTACGGTTCCGTTAGATGATTTTGATATCATACTGGGGTTTGATTTCTTTGTGAGCACAAAAGTTGCTCGATTGCCTCACTTGGGTGGTCTCATGCTCATGCATGAGGATCATCCATGTTTTATTTTTGGAACGTTCACTCCCTCTTCCAGTATTGGTGGGAAGTCGGGTGGTATGCTGTCACTATGCAGGTAAAGCATGTGCTGAAGAAAAGAGAAGTCACCTACCTTACGACTTTGATGGAGATCAAAGAAGGTATTGTTGCGGAGGTGCCTAACAGTGTGGCAGATATGTTGGGAGAGTTCACTGATGTGATGCCTCCTGAACTCCCTAAGTGTCTTCCCCTGAGGTGCGCCACTGACCACAAGGTCGATTTGGTGCCTAGTTCCAAACCACCAGCACAAGCCCCATATCATATGAGTCCGCTAGAGTTGGAAAAATTGAGGAAGTAGTTGATGGAGTTGCTGGATGCAGGCCTAATTCAGCCCTTCAAAGCGCCATATGGTGCCCCGGTGTTGTTTCAGAGGAAACACGATGGGTTCCTACGGATGTGTGTTGATTCCAGGGCTCTGAACAAGGTGACGGTAAAGAACAAGTACCCTATTCCATTGATAGCAGACTTGTTTGACAGGCTAGCGAGAGCCTCATATTTCACCAAGCTGGATTTGCGGTCTGGATATTGGCAACTCAGGATTGCAGAAGGAGATGAGGGGAAAACCACGTGCATCACTCGCTATGACTCCTACGAATTCTTGGTGATGCCATTTGGTTTGACTAACGCCCCTACTACTTTCTGTAATTTAATGAATGATGTGTTTCATGACTTCATTAATTATTTTGTGGTTGTATATCTGGATGATATTGTTGTGCATAGTGAGTCATTGGAGGATCACTTGTCCCACCTAAGGTTGGTGTTATCTAGGTTGAGAGAGCACCAATTATTTGTTAAAAAGGAAAAATACGAGTTTGCCCGGCGAGATATTATGTTCCTTGGGCATAGGGTGAGTTGAGGGCGGGTTAAAATGGACGAGAGAAAAGTCCAGGCAATAGTGGAGTGGAAGGCCCCTACCAAAGTGTCTGAGTTGAGATCCTTTCTTAGTTTGTATAACTACTACAGGAAGTTTGTGCAGGGTTACTCCAAAAAGGTGGCCCCTTTGACAGACTTACTCAAGAAGGATAGGCCCTAGAGGTGGACCACAGATTGCCACAGTTGAAGGCAGCAATGTCCACGAAGCCAGTCCTAAGGCTGCCTGATTTTGAGTTGCCTTTCAGTGTGCTAACTGACGCCTCAAACAAATCCATTGGAGGTGTGTTGGTGCAGGAAGGCCACCCCATTGCCTATGAGAGTCGAAAACTCAATGATGCAGAGCAGCGGTACTCAGCTAATGGGAAGGAGATGCTGGCAGTGGTGCATTGCCTTCGCACATGGAGGGTGTATTTGCGGGGTACTAGGTTCGTGGTTCGGGCCGACAATGTGGCTAACACATTCTTTTAGATTTAGAAGAAGCTTTCTGCACGGCAGGCATGGTGGCAGGAGTTCTTGGCTGAGTACGATTTTACTTGGGAACACAAGCCAGGAAGGCAAAATTCGGTGGCAGATGCCCAAAGTCGCCGACAAGTGCAATAGACGGTTGCTACCCTCACTCAAGTGTGAGTGACTTGCTAGACAAAATCAGGGAGTAGGCCGTACATGATGCCACATATCAGCAAGTGGTACAGCAAGTTAGGGAGGGTGTGGTAAAAAGATACTGGCTCGATAATGATTTATTGCATGCCAAGGGTAATTGTGTATATGTTCCCAGTGGTACAGGCCTTTGGAAGGAGATACTGCGGGAGTCCCATGATTCACAGTGGGCTGGTCATCTTGGCATCAAAAGGATGATGTCCTTGTTGTCCCGCAACTACTACTGGCCAAAGATGGATGATGACGTCGAGGCATATGTCAAAACGTGCATCACTTGTCAGCAAGACCAGACGAAGGGCAGAAGGAGGCGGGTTTGTTGTAGCCGCTACCCATTCCTTCTATGCCATGGGTGTCGGTTTCGATGGATTTCATTGGCGGATTCCCGAAGATTGATGGTATGGGATCTGTCATGGTGGTGGTAGATCGGTTTTCCAAGTATGCGGTGTTTATTGCTGCCCCCTCTTCATGTCAAGTGGAGACAGCCGCTGAGCTTTTCTACAAGCAGGTAGTAAAGTACTTTGGGTTGCTTAAAGATATTGTGAGCAATCGGGATCCTCGTTTCACTGGCAGGTTCTGGACATCATTGTTCAATATGATGGGTTCAGAATTGAAATTCTCTACCGCCAACCATCCTCTTTTGAGTGTGTGAGTTGTGTCCCATACTTATAAAGTTCCATTGTGAAAATCGTTGTGTGTGTGGTTGGCTGAGACTAAGTGTAACTTAGTGCCATCATAAGGCAAACTTTTGGGTGAGAAAATTAGCCCTATGACAGCTGGTATCAGAGCATAAAGGTTCGACCAATGGTAGGTGGTTCAGGTCTTGATGCTGTACGTGAGCGTGTAGCCAAACACTTTGAGGTACTCGGTGAACTTTTGGAGGATACAAATTTCATCGTGTTCCAAGCATTAGCGCTCCATGAGTAGTACATAATCTATCTGCAGCAGCAACAAGAGGTGGTGGCCTCTTCAAACACAACTTTTCGGCTTGAGGAGATGGCAGCAGAAATAGCCATCCTCAAAAAGGCTGTGGCCTCTCAACCAAGCGGAGGTGTCATGGAGGGCTTGACCAAGATGAAGGTGCCGAAGCCTAAAGCCTTTGAGGGAGCGAGGGATGCCAAAGAGATCGAGAATTTTTTGTGGGATATGGAGCAGTACTTCAAAGCTACGTGAGTGCCAAACGACGAGAAGGTCAATCTGACCAGCATGTATCTAGCCAAGGATGCCATGTTGTGGTAGCAGACTCGGTTGGATGACGATGCAAGTGCTGGCAGGCCTAAGATCGAGACGTGGGAGAGCCCAAAGAAGGAGTTGAAGGACCAGTTCTTACCCTGCAACACGTCATGGGTTGCGAGGGAATCCTTGAAGAAGTTGAAGCAGAGTGGTACGGTGCGTGACTACATGAAGGAATTTATTTCCTTGATGCTTGACATCCGCAACATGTCGGATGAGGACAAGCTTTTCAACTTCCTATCCGGTCTTCAACCTTGGGCTCAACTCACGCTTAGAAGGCAAGGTGTGAAGGATCTTCTTTCAGCAATGGCTGCGGCTGATGGTTTAGTTGATTTTTGGATAAACAAGTCTCCTGGTTTTGATGCTGGGAAGCAGCCCAAGGATAAGGGCAAGAAGAAGAAGGAGGGCAAGAAGGATAAGCACAACGGTGGCAGCAAAGATAAAGGCAAAGCCGTCTACCAAGAACAAGGTAAAGGAAAAACTAACTCGGGTTGTTTCATATGTAATGGACCACACAGGGCTTAGGACTGCCCCAAGCGGGAGAAGTTAAGTGTCGTAGTTGCTAAGGAGAGTGGCCTCTCGGATGATGTTGGCCCCTCTCGTGTCAATCCTCGGGAGTTGGCGAGTGCTGTGCAAGCTGGACGTGCCCCATAATCCGACTTGATGTATATGAAAGCTGGACGTGCCCCATAATCCGACTTGATGTATATGAAGATCGGGCTCAGTAATAAAGAGTTGATGGCAATGGCCGACACTGGTGCTACCCACAACTTTGTTGCTGAGAGGATGGTGGAGTCACTGGGTCTAAAAGTCACCAAGACCGGGAGTCAAATGAAGGGAGTCAACTCGGCAGCCCGAGAGGAGCTTGGCACGACATTGGGAGTGCAGGTAACTATGGGCAATTGGTCTGGTAATCTTAACTTCACTACGGTTCCATTAGATGATTTTGATACCATACTGGGAGTTGATTTCTTTGTGAGCGCAAAAGTTGCTCTATTGCCTCGCTTGGGTGGTCTCATAATCATGCATGAGGATCATCCATGTTTTGTTGCTGGAACATTCACTCCCGCTTCTAGTATTGGTGGGAAGTCAGGTGGTATGCTGTCAACTAGGTGAAGCATGGGCTGAAGAAGGAAGAAGTCACCTACCTTGCGGCTTTGATGGAGATCAAAAAAGGTATTTTTGTGGAGGTGCCTGATAGTGTAGTGGATCTGTTGAGAAAGTTCACTGGCGTGATGCCTCCTAAACTCCCCAAGTGTCCTCCCCCGAGGCGTGCCACTGACCACAAGATTGATTTGGTGCTCGGTTCCAAACCACCAGCACAAGCCCCATATTGCATGAGTTCGCTAGAATCGGCAGAACTGAGGAAGCAGTTAACAGAGTTGCTGGATGCAGTCTAATTCAGCCCTCCAAAGCGTCATATGGTGCCCCAGTGCTGTTTCAGAGGAAACACGATGGCTCCCTGCAGATGTGTGTTGATTACAGTGCTCTAAACAAGGTGACAGTAAAGAACAAGTACCCTATCCCATTGATAGCGGACTTGTTTGACAGGCTGGCGAGAGCCTTGTATTTCACCAAGTTGGAACTACGGTCTGGATATTGGCAAGTTAGGATTGCAGAAGGAGATGAGGGGAAAAGCACGTGCATCACTCGCTATGGCTCTTACGAATTCTTGGTGATGCCATTTGGTTTGACTAATTCCCCTGCTACTTTTTGTAATTTAATGAATGATGTATTTTATGACTTCATTGATCATTTTGTGGCAGTATATCTGGATGATATTGTTGTGTATAGTGAGCCCTTGGAGGATCACTTGTCCCACCTGAGGTTGGTGTTGTCTACACTAAAAGAGAACCAATTATATGTTAGAAAGGAAAAATGCTAGTTTTCTAGGCGAGAGATTATTTTCCTTGGGCATAGGTTGAGTCGAGGGCAAGTTAAAATGGACGAGAGAAAAGTCCAGGCAATAGTGGAGTGGGAGGCCCCTACCAAAGCGTCTGAGTTGAGATCCTTTCTTGGTTTGTCTAACTATTACAGGAAGCTCATGCAGGGTTACTCCAAAAAGATGACCCCATTGATAGACTTACTCAAGAAGGATAGACCTTGGAAGTGGACCACAAATTGTCAAGAAGCCTTTAACAAATTGAAGGCAGCGGTGTCCACGAAGTCGGTCCTGAGGCTGCCTAATTTCGAGTTGCGTTTTAGTGTGCTAACTGATGCCTCAGACAAAGCCACTGGAGGTATGTTGGTGCAGGAAGGCCACCCCATTGCCTATGAGAGCCGAAAACTCAATGATACAGAGCAGCGGTACTCAGCCAACGAGAAGGAGATGCTGGCAGTGGTGCATTGCCTTCGCACATGGAGGGTGTATTTGCTGGGTACTAGGTTCGTGGTTCGGACCAACAATGTGGCTAACACATTCTTTCAGACTCAAAAGAAGCTTTCTGCACGGCAGGCATGGTGGCAGGAGTTCTTGGCTGAGTATGATTTTACTTGGGAACAAAAACCCAGAAGGCAAAATCAAGTGGCAGATGCCCTAAGTCACCGACAAGTGCAAGAGACGGTTGCTGCCCTCACTCAAGTGCAGAGTAACTTGCTAGAAAAAATCAGGGATCAGGCCCCACATGATGCCACATATCAGCAAGTGGTACAACAAGTCAAATAGTGTGTGGTAAGGCGATACTGGCCCGATAATGATTTATTGCATGCCAAGGGTAATCGTGTGTATGTTCCCAGTGGTGCAGGCCTTAGGAAGGGTAATCGTGTGTATGTTCCCAGTGGTCCGGGAGTCTCATGATTCACAGTGGACTGGTCATCCTGGCGTCGAAAGGATGATGGCCTTGCTGTCCTGTAACTACTACTGGCCAAAGATGGAAGATGACGTCGAGGCATATGTCAAGACGTGCATCACTTGTCAGCAGGACAAGATGGAGAGCGGAAGGAGGCAGGTTTGTTGCAGTCGCTACCCATTCCTACAAAGCCATGGGTATCGCATTCAATGGATTTCATTAACGGATTCTCGAAGATTGATGGCATGGGATCTGTCATGTTGGTGGTGGATTGGTTTTCCAAGTATGCGGTGCTTATTCTTGCCTCCTCTTTATGTCAAGCGGAGATAGCTGCTGAGCTGTTTTTACAAGTAGGTAGTAAAGTACTTTGGGTTGCCTGAAGATATTGTGAGCGATTGGGATCCTTGTTTCACTGGCAGGTTCTGGACATCATTGTTCAACATGATGGGTTCAGAATTGAAATTCTCTATTGCCAACCATCCTTAGACTGATGGCCAGACGGAGCGGATCAATGGCTTACTTGAGGAATATCTTTAGCATTACGTGATTGCGAGCCAGAGGAATTGGCTTGAGTTGTTGGATTCGGCCCAATTTTGCTATAATCTTCACAAGTCCTTTTCCATAGGTATGAGTCCCTTTGAACTAGCTATGGGGCAACATCCCCTTACTCCTAACGATGTGGCCAGGACTAGCTCAGGAGGGAGATGTCTGGCAGCACACCGGTTTGCCCGTTCTAAGCAAGAGCAGCTAGAGGAGGCTTAGGATAGCTTGGACAAGGCAGCCAGGCGGATGAAAAAGTATGCGGACCGAGGAAGGAGGGACGTGTAGTTCCAAGATGGGGATAAGGAGTTGCTGAAGCTTACTCCCCAAATTTGGAAGAAGATCAGCAGCAAGACAGTGCATCGTGGGCTGGTTCCAAAGTTTGACGGTCCCTTCACAGTTGTGAAGAAAGTTGGCAATGTTGCATACAGGTTGCAACTCCCAGAAAGGTTGAAGCTGCATCCAACCTTCCACGTGAGTGTCTTGAAACCCTTCCACGGGGAAGCAAGCGATGAGCCTCTAAGGAAACAAGCACAACATGCTCCCCCCCTACAATCAGAACTGAGTTCCTGCGTGAAGTGGAGAGAATTCTAGAGCACCGTTGAAGCAAGTGGAAGAATGCCCCAGACAGTGAGGCGAGCCGGGAAAGAGATGTGACTCTATGGCAATTTGAGAAGCAAGTGGAAGACTACTTATCAACCCTACCAATGAGGACATTGGCTTCAACAGGTGGGGGTGGTTTGTTAGCCCGTTGAACACTTGGCATGTGGGAGTTGGTGGCACCTTGCGCCAATTCCTTGCATGGGACTTTGGAGTGACTGGGCACTCCTAAGGCAAGGTAAAAACTGAGAGGGTCAGCATAGGCATAGGCCTACATGCAGGTCCCAGTGTGGACCAAGACTTGGGTTGGACAAAGGATGCGGGCCCCACGTTAGATGGGCCATAGGCTTGGGCCAAGAGGCCTAAAACACGAGACTGGGTCTTGGCCAAGTGTGCATGGAACTGCATGGCATAGCATGGCACTGCGTGTCGCCGAGTGTCCTACAACGCGTGGAACGTGGGGACGTGCGTGTGTGGCTTTATTCGGTTGGCCGAGCATCAGGAAAATGCTCATCAGATCGTGCATGGCAAAGGATCGTGGGTAGATAAGGCTTATCGAAGATCAAGTGATTGATGATCGTGGGAGATAAGGCTTGTCAGGATCAAGTCATGGATGAGATCGTGGGAAGATGAGGATTATTAGCCACGATAGAGATCGTGGGAAGATAATATTTATCTCCAAGCCCTATATAGCTGGTGGTATCAGCTATGTGTAGACCCTATGGGTTGTCATTTGTACTCAGGGAAAGAGAAATCACTCAGAGAGAAAGAGTGAAACACTGTTGAGAGTTCGAGTGATTGTTCCTTTGTATTACTTGAGTTAAGTAATAAAAGGTTGGGAAAGGTTCCCATATATGCTCTTGTGTCTCTTTTGAGTGTGTGAGTTGTGTACCTTACTTATAAAGTTCCATTGTGCAAATCGTTGTGCGTACAGTTAGCTGAGACTAAATGTGACTTAGTGCCATCACAAGGTGAAATTTTGGGTGACAGAATTAGCCCTGTGACACCTACTGTTAGCCCCTTGAACACTTGGCAAGCTGGAGTTGGCCGCAGCTTGCGCAAACTCCTAGCATGGGACTTTGGAGTGGCTGGGCACTCCCTAAGGTAAGGTGAAAACGGAGAGGGTCAGCGTAGGCACGGGCCTACATGCGGGTCCCAGTGTGGACCAAGACTGGGGTTGGACAAAGGATGCTAGGCTACATGTTTGTGGGCTCCATCAGATGGGCCATGGGCTTGGGTCAAGAGGCCCAAAAAACGAGACTAGGTCTTGGCCATGTCTGCATGGCATTGCATGGTACAGCATGGCACTGTGTGGCACTGAGTTTCCTATGACCTGTGGAACGTGGGGACATGTGGGTGTGGCTCTATCCGGTTGGTCGAGCATCAGGATGATGCTCATCAAATCGTGCATGGAAAAGGATTGTGGGTAGATAAGGCTTATCGAGATCAAGTGATGGATGATTGTGGGAGATAAGACTTATCAGGATCAAGTCATGGATGAAATCATGGGAAGATGAGGATTATCAGCCACGATAGAGATCGTGGGGAGATAATGATTATCTCCAAGCCCTAGACAGCTGGGGGTGTCAGCTATACATAGACCCTATGGGTTGTCATTTGTACTCAGTGAAAGAGAAAGCACTCAAAGAGAAAGAGTGAAACACTGTTGAGAGTTTTGGTGATCGTTCCTTTGTATTACTTGAGTTAAGCAATAAAAGGTTGGGAAAGGTTCACGTCTATGCTCTTGTGTCTCTTTTGAGTGTGTGAGTTGTGTGTCTACTTATAAAGTTCCATTGTGCAATCCTTGTGTGTGTACGATTAGCTAAGACTAAGTGTGACTTAGTGCCATCACAAGGTAAAATTTTGGGTGAGAAAATTAGCCCTGTGACAGCTACCATGGTGGTGATAGGTGACGGAGAATTAGGGTTCAATTCTGGAGAGGGAGCCTGAGAAATGGCTACCACATCCAAGGAAGGCAGCAGGTGTGCAAATTACCCAATCTTGACACAGGAAGGTAGTAGCAATAAATAACAATACCGGGCTCTTACGAGTCTGGTAATTGGAATGAGTACAATCTAAATCCCTTAGCGATGATCCAGTGGAGGGAAAGTATGGTGCTAGCAGCCACGGTAATTCTAGCTCCAATAGCATATATTTAAGTTGTTGCAGTTAAAAAGCTCGTAGTTGGACCTTGGGATGGGTCGATCGGTCTGCCTTTTGGTGTGCACCTTTTGCCTTGTCCCTTCTACCAACGATGCGCTTCTGGCCTTAACTGGTTGGTCGTGGCTCCAGTGCTGTTACTTTGAAGAAATTAGAGTGCTCAAAGCAAGCCTACGCTCTGGATACATTAGCATGGGATAACATCATAGGATTTCGATCCTATTGTGTTGGCCTTCTGGATCAGAGTAATGATTAACAGGGACAGTCGGGGGCATTCGTGTTTCATAGTCAGAGGTGAAATTCTTGGATTTATGAAAGATGAACAACTGCGAAAGCATTTGCCAAGGATGTTTTTGTTAATCAAGAATGAGAGATGGGGGCTCGAAGACGATCAGATATCGTTCTAGTGTCAACCATAAATGATGCCGACCAGGGATCGGCAGAAGTTGCTTTTAGGTCTCTGCTGGCACCTTATGAGAAATCAAAGTCTTTGGGTTCTGGGGGGAGTATGGTTGCAAGGCTGAAACTTAAAGGAATTGCCGGAAGGGCACCACAAGGAGTGGAGCCTGTGGCTTAATTCGACTCAACACGGGGAAACTTACCAGGTCTAGACATAGTAAGGATTGACAGACTAAGAGCTCTTTCTTGATTCTATGGCCGTTTTTAGTTGGTGGAGCGATTTGTCTGGTTAATTCCGTTAATGAACGAGACCTCATCTTGCTAACTAGCTATGCAGAGGCGATCCTCTGTGGCCAGCTTCTTAAAGGGACTATGGCCTTCTAGTTTGAGGCAATAATAGGTCTGTGATGCCCTTAGATGTTCTAGGCCGCACGCGCTCTACACTGATGTATTCAACGAGTCTATAGCCTAGGCCAACAAGCCCCGGGAATCTTTGAAATTTCATCATGATGGGGATAGATCACTGCAATTGTTGGTCTTCAACGAGGAATTCCTAGTAAGTGCGAGTCATCAACTCGCGTTGCTCCTACTGATGTCCCTGCCCTTTGTACACACCGCCCGTTGCTCCTACTGATTGAATGGTCCAGTGAACTATTCGGATCGCGGCGACACGGGCGGTTCGCCACCGGTGATGTCGCGAGAAGTCCACTAAACCTTATCATTTAGAGGAAGGAGAAGTTGTAACAAGGTTTCCGCAAGTGAACCTGCAGAAGGATCATTGTCGAAACCTCTGCCCAACAAAACGACTCACGAACAAGTTAACATCACACGATGCTGGGCGTACGTTGGTCCATGGGCACCTGCACGCTGCAGCGTCTGTCATGAGGCCGACCGCTCGTCAGTCGCCCCCACGGTGTAAACGACAAAACCCTAGCGTTGGTCGCGCAAAAGAAAAAGCGAAAGGCAATGCCTCGTCTCCCCAGGAACGGAGCACGGTCGGGGCATTGGAGCTCCACAATGAGAATCTAAATGACTCTTGGCAACATATATCTCGGATCTCGCATCCATGAAGAACGTAGCGAAATGCGATACTTGGTGTGAATTGCAGAATCCCGTGAACCATCGAGTCTTTGAACGGAAGTTGCCCTTGAAGCCTTCTGGCCAAGGGCACGTCTGCCTGGGTGTCACACAACATTGCCCACCCCACCCCCGAATTGA
>CM075454.1:2566514-2586514 GCA_037832335.1 Carallia pectinifolia | reverse complement strand
TACATGTAGGCACACAACTCACACACTCAAAAGATATAGAAGAGCGTATACGGGAACCTTTCCTAACCTTTTATTACTTAACTCAAGTAGTACAAAGGAATAATCATCTGAGTTCTCAACAGAGTTTCACTCTTTCTCTCTGAGTAATTTCTCTTTCATTGAGTAAAAATGACAACCCATAGGTTCTATATATAGCCGACACCCCTAGCTATCTAGGTCTTAGAGATAAGCATTATCTCCCCACGATCTCTATCGTGGCTGATAACCCTCATTTCCCACGATCTCATCCATGACTTGATCCTGATAAGCCTTATCTCCCATGATCATCCATCACTTGATCTCGATAAGCCTTATCTACCCACGATCCTTCGCCATGCACGATCTGATGAGCATTATCCTGATGCTTGGCCAACTGGATAGAGCCACACCCATACATCCCCACGTTCCACACGTCGTAGGAGACTCGGTACAACGCAGTGCCATGCTGTGCCATTCAGACTTGGCCAAGACCCAATCTTGTGTTTTGGGCCTCTTGGCCCAAGCCCATGGCCCATCTGATGGAGCCCACGAACATGTAGCCCAACATCCTTTGTCCAACACAAGTCTTGGTCCACAGTGGGACCCGCATGTAGGCCCGTGCCTACGCTAATCCTCTCAGCTTTCACCTTGCTTCAAGGAGTGCCCAGCCACTCCAAAGTCCCATGCTAGGAATTGGCGCAAAGTGCCGCCAACTCCTGTATGACAAGTGTTCATGGGGCTGACAAACCATCCCCAACAGTTGAAGCCAACATCCTTGTTGGTAAGGTTGATAGCTAGTCTTCCGCCTGCTTCTCGAATTGCCATAGATTCACATCTCTTTACCAGCTCGCCTCACTATCTGGGGCATTTTCTACTTAACCAAGTACTCGACCCGCCTGTTCTTTTTACTTTGTCCCTGCGTTCGATGGTCTAGAATTCTCTCTACTTCACGCTAGAACTCGATTCTGATTGTAGGGGGAGCACGTCATGTTTGTTTCCTTGGAGGCTCATCGCCCGCTTCCTCGTGGAAGGGCTCCAAGAAACTCACGTGGAAGGTTGGATGCACCTTCAACCTTTCTGGAAGCTGCAACCTATATGCAACATTGCCAACTTTCTTCACCACTGTGAAGGGATCGTCATACTTTGGAACTAGCCCACGATGCACTATCTTGCTGCTGATCTTCTTCCATATTTGGGGAGTAAGTTTCAAGAACACCTTATCCCCAACATGAAACTCCACATCCCTCCCTCCTCAGTCCACATACTTTTTCATCCGTCTGGCTGCCTTGTCCAACCTATCTTGGGCCTCCTCTAGCCGTTTTTGCTTAGAACGGGCAAACCGGTGTGCTGTCGGACATCTCCCTCCTAAGCTAGTCCTGGTCACATCATTAGGAGTAAAAGGCTGTTGCCCCATAGTTAGCTCAAAGGGACTCGTACCTGTGGAAGAGGACTTATGAAGATTGTAGCAAAATTTGACCGAATCCAACAACTCAAGCCAATTTCGCTGGCTTGCCGCCTCGTAATATCGAACATATTCCTCAAGTAGGCCATTGATCCGCTCCGTCTAGCCATCAGTCTAAGGATGGTTGGCAGTAGAGAATTTAAATTCTGAACCCATCATGTTGAACAATGACGTCCAGAACTTGCCAGTGAAACGAGGATCCCGATCACTCACAATATCTTCAGGCAACCCAAAGTACTTTACTACCTGCTTGTAGAAAAGTTCAGCAGCTATCTCCGCTTGACATTAAGAGGGGACAGGAATAAACACTGCATACTTGGAAAATCGATCTACCACCACCATGACAGATTCCATACCATCAACCTTTGGGAACCCCGCCAATGAAATCCATCGAAACTGATACCCATGGCTTCGTAGGAATGGGTAGTGGCTGCAACAAACCCGCCTCCTTCTGCCGCTCTGTCTTGTCTTGCTGACAAGTGATGCACATCTTGACATATTCTTCGTAGGAATGGGTAGTGGCTAGTAGTAGTTGCGGGACAGCAAGGCCATCATCCTTTCGATGCCAGGATGACCAGCCCACTGTGAATCATGAGACTCCCGCAGTATCTCCTTTCTAAGGCCTGCACCACTGGGAACATATACATGATTACCCTTGGCATGCAATAAATTATTATCGAGCCAATATCGCATTACCACACCCTCTTTGACCTGCTGTCCCACTTGCTGATATGTTGCATCATGTGGGGCCTGTTCCCTGATTTTGTCTAGCAAGTCACTCTGCACTTGAGTGAGGGCAGCAACCGTCTCTGGCACTTGTCGATGACTTAGGGCATCCGCCACCTAATTTTGCCTTCCTAGCTTGTGTTCCCAAGTAAAATCGTACTCTGTCAAGAACTCCTGCCACCGCACCTGTCGTGCAGAAAGCTTCTTCTGAGTCTGAAAGAATGTGTTAGCCACATTGTCGGTCTGAACTGTGAACCGGGTACTCAGCAAATACACCCTCCAAGTTCAAAGGCAATGCACCACTGCCAACATCTCCTTCTTATGGGCTAAGTACCGCTGCTCTGCATGATCGAGTTTTTGGCTCTCATAGGCAATGGGGTGGCCTTCTTGCACCAACACACCTCCAATGGCTTTATCTGAGGCATCAGTTAGCCCACTGAAAGGCAATTTGAAATCAAGCAGCCTCAGGACTGGCTCCGTTGACACTGCTGCCTTCAAATTGTCAGAGGCTTCTTGGCAATCTATGGTCCACCTCCAGGGTCTATCCTTCTTGAGTAAGTCTGTCAATGGGGCCACCTTTTTGGAGTAACCCTGCACAAACTTCCTGTAGTAGTTAGACAAAACAATAAAAGATTTCAACTCAGACACTTTGGTAGGGGCCTCCCACTTCACTATTGCCTAGACTTTTCTCTCATCCATTTTAAGTTGCCCTCGACTTACCCTATGCCCAAGGAACATAATCTCTCGCTGGGCAAACTCACATTTTTCCTCTTTCACATATAATTGGTGCTCTCTCATTTTAGGCAACACCAACCTCAGGTGGGACAAGTAATCCTCTAAAGACTCACTATACACAACAATATCATCCAGATATACAACCACAAAATGATCAATGAAGTCATGAAACACATCATTCATTAAATTACAGAAAGTAGCAGGGGCGTTAGTCAAACCGAATGGCATCACCAAGAATTCCTAGGCCATAGCGAGTGATGCACGTGGTTTTCCCTTCATCTCCTTCTGCAATCCTGACTTGCCAATATCCAGACTGCAGATCCAGCTTGGCGAAATGTGAGGCTCTCGCTAGCATGTCAAACAAGTCCACTATCAATGGAATAGGGTACTTGTTCTTTACCGTCGCCTTGTTCAGAGCCCTATAATCAACACACATCTGCAGGAAGCCATTATGTTTCCTCTGAAACAACACCGGGGCACCATATGGCGCTTTGGAGGGCTGAATTATGCCTACATCCAGCAACTCCGTCAACTGCTTCCTCAATTCTGCCAACTCTAGCAGACTCATGCGATATGGGGCTTGTGCTGGTGGTTTGGAACCTGGCACCAAATCGATCTTGTGGTCAGTGGTACACGTTGGGGGAAGACACTTGGGGAGTTCTGGAGGCATCACGCTAGTGAACTTTCCCAACAAATCTACGACACTGTCAGGCACCTCCGCAACAATGCCTTCTTTTATCTCCATAAAAGCTGTAAGGTAGGTGACTTCTCCCTTCTTGAGCCCATGCTTCACCTGCATAGCTGATGACATACCACACGACTTCCCACTAATACTGGAAGAGGGAGTGAACGTTCCAGCAATTAAACATGGATGATCCCCATGCATGATCATGAGACCACCCAAGTGAGGCAACAAACCAACTTTTGAGCTTACAAAGAAATCAACCCTCAGTATGATATCAAAATCATACTCCTTGCCCACATGAGTATAAAAGGGGAGACGACAATAACAACAAAAACAGACTCCATGCCCGCACGAATATAGAAGGTGAGACAGCAATAGCAACAAAAGCATACTCTTTGCTTTTAATATTAAAGGCGAGACAACAATAGCAACAAAAGCATACTCTTTACTTTCGCAAGTAAAAAGGCGAGATGGCAATATCAAAGCATACTCCTTATGCACATGAGTATAAAAAACAAGATGACAACAATGACAAAAACAAATTCCTTGCCCGCATGAGCTTATAAGGCGAGACAGTTGGAACAATAAAAGCAAACTCCTTATCTGCAAAAGTATATAAGGCGAAAAATACAACAACAAAAGTATATTCCTTACCTGCATGAGTGTAGAAAGCAAGGCGACAACAACAGCCAAGAAGACTCCTAGCTCACAGGAGCATAAAGGCTAGACGGCAGCAACAACAAAGGCAAACTCCTTGCAAACAAGAGTATAAAAGGGGAGATGACAACAACAAAGCATGCTGCTTGCCCGCACGAGCATACTAGGCGATACGGCAACAACAACAAAGCTAGACTACTTCTCTGTACGAGTATAAAAAGCGAGACGACAACAACAGCAAAAGCATACTCGTTGTCCGCATGAGTATAAAAGGCGAGATGACAATAGTGATGCATAATCCTTATCCGCACGAGTATAAACGGTGAGGCGGCAAGGCTAGAGCATACGCCTTGCCCGCACAAGTATAAAAGGGGAGACGGCAGTAGCAAAGCATACTCTATGCCTACAAGAGTATAAAATGCTAGACGGCAATAGCAAAGCATACTCCTTACTCACCTGAGTATGAAAGGCGAGATGACAACAACCATGCATACTCCCTGCCCGCAGGAGTATAAAAGGGGAGATGACAACAACAACAAAACTAGACTCCTTGCCTGCACGAGTATAAAAGGCGAGATGGCAGCAACAACAAAAGCATACTCTTTGCTCACATAAGCAAAAAAAGGTGAGACGGCAATAGCAAAGCATACTCCTTATCCACATGAGTATAAAAGGCGAGAGGACAAATACATCAAAACCAGACTGCTTGTCCGCGCGGGAATACAAGGTACGATAGTGAGAGCAACAAAAGTAGACTCCTTGGCCGCAAGAGTATAAAAGGCAAAAAGTACAACAACAAAAGTATATTCCTTGCCTTCGTGAGTATAAAAGGCTAGACGGCAACAACAACAAAGTAGACTCCTAGCCTGTACAAGTATAAAGGTGAGGTAGCAACAACAACAAAAGCAGATTCCTTGCTCACAAGAGTATAAAGGGCGAGACAGCAACAACAACGCTAGACTCCTTGTTTGCACGGGTATAAAAGGCGAGACGGTAACAACCGTAAAAGCATAGTCGCTGCTTAGATGAGTATAAAAGGCCAAACGGTAGTAGCGACGCATATTCTTTGCGCGCATGACCATAAAAGGCAAGATGGCAATAGCAAAGCATATTTTTTACTCTCAAGAGTATTAAAGGTGAGGTGGTAACAACAAAGCATATTCTTTACCCGCATGAGTATAAAAGGCAAATGGCAACAACAAAACATATTGTTTGCCCGCACGAGTATAAAAGGGGAGACAACCACAACAACAAAGCCAGGCTCCTTTTCCTTATGAGTATAAAATGTGAGACGACAACAGTAAAACATACTCCTTCCTCTCAAGAGTATAAAAAGCGAGACGGCAACCACAACACGTACTCTTGGCCGACACGAGTACAAAAGGCAAGGTTACAATAGCAATGCATACTCTTTACCTGCACGAGTATAAATGGTGAGACAGCAACAGTAAAGCATACTCCCTGCCCACGCAAGTATAAAAAGGGGGACGACAACAACAACAAAACCAGACACCTTGCCTGTGTGAGTATAAAAAGCGAGATGGCAACAACAACAAAAGCGTACTCGTTGCTTGTGCGAGTATGAAATGCGAGATGACAACAACATTGCATACTCCTTGCCCACACGAATATAAAAGGCGAGACGACAACAACAAAGCATGATGGTTCCCCGCACAAGTGTAAAAGGCGAGACGACGACAACAACAAAGCAAACATCTAGCCCGCAAGAGTAGAAAAGTCGAGACGGCAACAAGAACAAAGGCAGATTGCTTACCCACAAGAGTATAGAAAGCGACCAGTGCAACAACATAAGTATACCCCTCACCCGCCTGAGTATGAAAGGCAAGACGGCAGGAACAACAAAATCATACTTCCAGCCCGTACGAGTGTAAAAGACGAGACGACAACAGCACAACTTACTCCTTACCTGCATGATTGTAAAATATGAGGTAGTAAGAACAACAACACCATACTCCTTGCTCCCACAAGGATAAAAAGCGAGACAGCAACAACAACATAAGTAGATTCATTGCTCGCAAAAGTATAAGAGGTCAATGGTACAACAACAAAAATGTACTCCTTGCCCGTATAAGGATAAAAGGCCAGACAGCAACAACAACAAAGCATATTCCCAGCCCGCACGGGTATAAAAGACAAGACGGTAAGAACAAAACATTCTCCTTATCCGCACGAGTATAACATGCAAGACGTTAACAACAACAAAGCCAGGCTCCTTACCTGCACAAGTATAAAAGGCAAGACTACAACAACAACAAATACAGGCTCCCTGCCCGCAAGGGTATAGAAGGCAAACAGTACAACAACAAAAGTATACTCATTGCTTGCACGAGTATGAAAAGCGAGATGGCAACAACAGCAAACTCGACTCGTTGCCCGAACGAGCATAAAAGGCGAGGTAGCAACAGTAACAAAAACATATTCTGCCCGCACGACTATAAAATACGAGAAGGTAACAGCAAAGCATACTTCTTACTGCCTACCCACATGAGTATAGAATGCGAGATGACAACAAACCAAACACCTAGTCTGTAGGTGTATAAAACGCAGGATAGCAACAACAACACAAGCATACATTGCGCACGTAAGAGTTTAAAAGGCAACAAGGACGGCAATAAACATATACTCCTCGCCTATCTGAGCATAAAAGGCGAAACATCACCAACAACAAAACCAGACTCTTTGCCCTCACGAGTATGAAAGGCGAGACACCAACACCAACAAAAGCAGGCTCCTGCCCAGAAAAGTATAAAAGACGAAAAGTACAACAACAAAAGTGTGCTCATTGCTCGCACGAATATAAAAGCGGGACAACAACAATAGCAAAGCAGACACTTGGCCCACACGAGTATAATAGGCAAGACGGCAACATTAACAAATGGATATACCTTGACCACACGAGTATAAATGGGGATACGGCGATAGCAAAGCATACCTCTTACTCCTTACCTACACCAGTGTAAAAGGTGAGACAGCAACTACAATAAAGTAGACTTTTAGCCTGTATGAGTATAAAAGGTGAGACAGCAACAACAATAAAGTAGACTCCTAGCCTACATGAGTATAAAAGGTGAGACAGCAACAACAACAAAAGTGGACTTTTTGCACGTAAGAGTATCAAAGGCGACAAGTAAAACAACAGAAGTATACTTCTCGACCGCCCGAGTATAAAAGGTGAGACAATAACAATAACAAAACCAAACTCCTTGCCCGCATGAGTACAGAAGACGAGACGACAACGACAACAAAAGTGGACATCTTGCTTGCAATAGTATAAAATACGACAAGTACAACAAATAAAACTTTACGCCTCGCCTGCTAGGTTATAAAAGGCTAAAATGCAACAATAACAAAACCATACTCCTTTCCTACATAAGTATAAAAGGCGAGACAGCAACGACTACAAAAGTAGATTGTTTGCCTGAAAGTGTATAAAAGGTGAAAAGTACAACAACAAAAGTACACTCCTTGTCGGTACGAGTGTAAAAGGCAATACGACAGTAATAGCAAAGCAGACTCCTAGCCTGCATGAGTAAAAAAGGCGAGACAACAACTATAACAAAGGCATACTCCTCACCCTGACAAGTTTAAAAGGTGAGAAGGCTACAACAAAGCATACTTCTCACTCTTTTCTTGCACGAGTATGAAAGGCTAGACAGCAGCAGTAACAAAACTACACTCCTTGCCTGTATGACTATAAAAAATGAGACAGCAATAACAAAGCATGCTACTTTCCTGCACGAGTGTAAAAGGCGAGACGGCAACAACAACAAAGCATGACTCCTTGGCTATAAGAGTATAAAAGGCAACAAATACACAAGGTGACAAGCATACTCCTTGCCCACAAAATTATACTCCTTACCTGCCAAAGTATAAAAGGTGAGACGACAACATCAACAAAACCAGACTTGTTGCCAGCACGAGTATAAAACGCGAGACAACAAGAACAACATAAGCAGACTTCTTGCCCAAAAGAGTATAAAACCAGACTCCTCGCTCGCCTGGGTATAAAAGGTAAGATGGCTACAACAACAAAACTAGACTCCTTGCCCGTATGAGTATAAAAGGCGAGACAGCAACAATAGCAAAAGTAGACTCTTTTTTCGCTCATGTATAAAAAGCAAAAATTACAAAAACAAAATTAATCCTTGCCTGCACGAACACGAGTATAAAGGCAAGACAATAAGCACAAGAAAATAGACTTCTTGCCTACAAGAGTATAAAGGAGTGAGACAGCAACAACAAGGCATATTCCTTGTCTGCGTGGGTATAAAAGGCGAGACGGCATCAACAAAGCATGCTGGTTGCCTGCACGAGTATAAAAGGCGAGAGGGCAACAACAACATAACTAGACTCCTTATCCATACGAGTATAAAAGGCGAGACGGTAAGAACAGCAAAAGCATACTCCCTGTCCACACAAGTATAAAAGGGGAGACGACAATAGCGAGGCAAACTCCTTACCCGCACGAGTATGAACGGCAAGATGGCAAGAACAAAGCATACTTCTTGCCTGCGTGAGTACAAAAGGCAGCATGACAACAACAACAAAGGCAAACTCCTTGCCCACAGGAGTATAAAGCACGACAAGTACACAAGGTGACAAGCATACTATTTGCCCATCAAAACCAGACTCCTTGCCCACACGAGTATAAAAGACGAGTTAGCAAAAACAACAAAAGCATACTCTTTGCCCGCATGAGTGTCAAAGGCGAGATGGTAACAACAAAGCATGCTGCTTGCCTACACGAGTATAAAAGGTGAGACAACAACATCAACAAAAATAGACTCCTGGCCTGCACGAGTATAAAAGGCGAGATGGTAACATCAACAAAATTAGGCTCTTTGCCTACTAGAGTATAAAATGCGAGACGACAAAAACAACAAAAGCAAACTTCTTGCCTGGAAGAGTATTAAAGGCGACGTACAACAACAAAAGTATACTCCTCGCGCACCCGAGTATCAAAGGTGAAATGGCAACAACAACAAAATCAGACTCCTTGCCCACATGAGTATAAAAGGAGAGATAGCAACAACAATAAAAATAGACTCCCTGCACGTGCGTGTATAAAAGGCGAAAAGTACAACAAAAAAATTGTACTCCTTGCCCGCACGAGTATAAAAGGTGAGATGACAACAATAGCAAAGTAGACTCTGAGCCTGCATGAGTATAAAAGGCGAGATGGCAACAATAACAAAAGCATACTCCTTACTCATTGCCAGCACGACTATAAAAATCGAGAAGCCAATGATAACAAAACCAGACTCTTTGCCTAGGTAAGTATAAAGGGCGAGACAGCAACAATAACAAAAGTAGACTCCTTGGCCGTGCGTGTATAAAAGGCAAAATGTACAACAACAAAAGCACACTCCTTGCCTGCACGAGTAGAAAAGGCGAAAAGGCAGTAATAACAAAGCAGACTCCTAGCCCGCTTGAGCATAAAGGGCGAGATGCCAATAATAACAAAAGCATACTCCTTGCTCGAACGCATATAAAAGGTAGGAAGGCAACAATAACAAATGTAGACTCGTTGCCTGAGAGAGCTTAAAAGCCGAGACGGTAACTACAAAGCATACTACTTGCCCACAAGAGTAAAAAAGGCGAGACGACAACAACAAAGTATACTACTTGCCCGCATGAGAATAAAAGGCAAGACGACAACAACAACAAAACCAGACTACTTGCCCGTACGAGTATAAAAGGTGAGATGACAACGAAAGCAAAATCATACCCCCCGCCCGCACGAGTGTTAAAAGCTAGATGGGGACAACATAGCTTACTCTTTGCCTACGCGGCTGTAAAAGGCAAGATGACAACAACAAAGCATATTGCTTGCCTGCATGAGTATAAAAGACAGGACGACAATGACAACAAAACCAGACTCCTTGCCCGTAAGAGTATAAAAGGCAACAAGTACAACAACAAAAGTATAGTGCTCACTTGCCCGAGTATAAAGGGCGAGATCGCAACAACAATAAAACTAGACTTCTTGCCTGCGCGAGTATCAAAAGGTAAGACAACAATAACAGCAAATCAAAACAAGTTCAAAACAAAAGTATACTCCTTCCCTACATGAGTATAAATGGCGAGACGACAATAACAGCAAATCAGACTCCTAGCATGCACGAGCATAAAAGATGAAACAACAACAACAAAGCATGCTCTTTGCCCGCACGAGTATTAAAGGTGGGGCGGCAATAATAACAAAGCAGACACCTAGCCCGTTCGAGTAAAAAAGGTGAGACAGCAACAGCAAGAAAAGCAGACTCCTTACCCGCAAGAGTATATACGGCGACAAGTTCGACAACATGAGTATACCCCTCGCCTGCCATACTATAAAAAGCGAGACAACAACAACAACAAAACTAGACTCTTTCTTGTGCGAGTATAAAAGGTGAGACGGCAACACCGACAATAACATACTCCCAGCCCGCACGGATATAAGAGACAGAACGACAACGACAAAGTTTACTCCTTATCCATACGATTATAAAATGCGAGATGGTAACAACAACAAAACCAAACTCCTTGCTCGTACGAGGATAAAAGGTGAGAGAACAACAATAGAAGCAGACTCTTTAGCCGTAGGAGTATAAAAGGAAAAAAGTACAATAACAAAAGTATACTCCTTTCCCACACGAGTAAAAAAGGCAAGACGGCAACAATAGCAAAGCAGACTCTTCATCCGCATGAGTATAAAAGGCAGGACGACGACAACACCAAAAGTAGACTCTTTGCCTGCAAGAGTATAAACGCGACAAGCATGACAACAAAAGTATACTCCTCGCCCGCCCAAGTATAAAAGGTGAGACGACAACATCAACAAAACCAAACTCTTTTTCTGCACGAGTATAAAACACAAGATGGCAAGAAAAAGAAAAGCAGACTTCTTGCTCGCAAGAGCATGAAAGGCGACAAGTACAACAACAAAAGTATACTCTTCTACTACCCGAGCATAGAGGGCGAGATGGCAACAATAACAAAAGTAGTGTCCTTGCCCGCAATAATATAAAAGGCAAAAAGTTCAAAAACAAAAGTATACACCTTGCCCAAACGAGCATAAAAAGGCGAGACGGCAATAACAGCAAAGCAGCCTCTTAGCCCGTATGAGTATAAAATGCAGGATGACAACAACAACAGAAGCATACTCTTTGCCCACAAGAGGATAAAAAGCTACAATCACGACCACAAAAGCATACTCCTTGCCCACACAAATATAAAAGGCGAGAGACAACATCGACAAAACCAGACTCCTAGCCCACACGAGTATAAAACGTGAGATAGCAAGAACAACAAAAGTAGACTTCTTGCCCGCGAGAGTATTAAAGGCAACATGTAAAACAAGAAAAGTATACTCCTCTCTAGCCCGAGTATAAAAGGCGAGACGACGATAACAACAAAACTAAACTCCTTGCCTGCATGAGCATAAAAGGTGAGACAGTAACAACAACAAAAGTATACTCATTGCCCGCACGAGTGTAAAAGACGAGACGACAACAACAAAACATTATGTTTGCCTACACGAGTATAAAAGCGAGACGACGACATCAACAAAAACAAACTCCTTGCCCGCGCAAGTATAAAAGGTGAGATGGAAACATAAACAAAAGTAAACTCTTTATTGCTCAAGTATAAAATGCAAGAAGGCAAGAACAACAAAAGCAGACTTCTTACCCGGAAGAGTATAAAAGGAAACAAGTGCAACAACAAAAGTATACTCCTCACTTGCCTAAGTATAAAAGGTGAGATGGCAACAACAACAAAACCAGACTCCTTGCCTGCATGAGTGTAATAGGCGAGACAGCAACAACAACAAAAGTAGACTCCTTGCCTACATGTGTATAGATGGTGAAAAGTACAATAACAAAAGTATGCTCCTTGCCCACAGGAGTATAAAAGGCGAGACAGCAACAATAGCAAAGCAGACTCCTGGCCTATATGAGAATAAAAGGCGAGATGGCAACAACAACAAAAGCATTCTCCGTGCTATAAAAGGCGAGAAGCCAACAACAACAAAAGTAGATTCTTTGCCCGTAAGAGTTTAAAAGGCGAGACAGCAACAACAAAGCATCCTCCTTGCCCGCACGAGTAAAAATAGTGAGACGGTATCAACAAAGCGCGCGACTTGCCAGCATTAGTGTAAAAGGCGAAGCGACAACAACAACAAAAGTATACTCCCTACCTGCACAACTGTTAAAGGCTCATCGGGAATAGCGTAGCATGCTCCTTGCTTATGCGAGCATAAAAGTCGACTCGGCAACAATAAAGCATGCTGCTTGCCCGCATGATTATAAAAACCGAGATGGCAACAACAACAATACCAGACTCGTTGCCCCAAGAGTATAAAAGGCGACAACTATAAGAACAAGAGTGTACTACTCACCCACTGAGTATAAAAGGTGACACGACAACAACAATAAAGGTAGACTCCTTACCCGCAAGAGTATAAAAGGTTAGACAGCAACGACAGCAAAAGTAGTGAACTTGCCCGCAAGAATATAAAAGGCAAAAAGTAAAAAAAAAATTATACTCCTTCCCCGCACGAGTATAAATGACGAGTCGGTAGTAACAACAAAGTAGACTCCTAGCACGCATGATTAGAAAAGGCAAGAGGGCAAAAAAAAAGCATACACCTTGCCTGCATGAGTATAAAAGGCGAGACAGCAGCAGCAACCAAACCAGTGCATGCTCCTTACCCCTGCGAGTATAAAAGGCAAGATGATAACAACAACAAAACCAGACTCCTTGCCCGTATGAGTACAAAAAGTGAGACAGAAATAACAGCAAAAGCATTATTTTTTCTCACAAGAGTTAAAAAGTCGAGATGACAATAGCAAAGAATACTCCTCGTTGGCACAAGTATAAAAGTCAAGACGGCAACAACAAAGCCTGCTCCTTGCCGCATGAGTATAAAAGGCGAGAAGACAGCAACAACAAAACCACTCTCCATCCCTGTACGAGTATTAATGGCGATGCGGCAACAACAACCAAAGCCGACTCCTTGCCCGCAATAGTATAAAAGGTGAGATGACAACAACATTGCATACTTTTGCCCGCACGAGTATAAAAGGCGAGGCGCAACAATAAAGCTTGTTGATTGCTAGCATGAGTATAAAAGGCGAGTCGACAACAACATTCCATACTTTTTTCCAGCACAAGTATAAAAGGCGTGACCCAACAACAAAACATGCTGCTCACCAGCATGAGTATGAAGGGCGAGTTAGCAACAACAACAAAACTTGACTCCCTGCCCTTACAAGTATAAAAGGCGAGATGAGAACAACAAGAAAAATGTAATCCCAGCCCACACTAGTATAAAAAACAAAACGGTAACAGCAAAGCATACTCCTTACCCGCAAGAGTGTAAATTGCGAGATGATAACAACAAAACTAGACTCCTTGCCCGCACGAGTATAAAAGGCGAGATAACAACAACAATAAAAGTAGGCCTCCCTGCCCGCAAGAGGATAAAAGGTGAAAAGCACAATAACAAAAGTACACTCCTTGCCCGCACAAGTATAAAAGGCGAGATGGCAACAATAACAGAAGCAAACTCCTTGCCACGCGAGTATAAAGGGCTGGCAACTGCAAAGGATACTCTTTACTCATTGCTAGCATGAGTATAAAAAGCGAGATGCCAACAATAACAAAACTAGACTCCTTGCCCACACAAGAATAAAGGGTGAGACAACAACAACACCAAAAGTAGACTCCTTGCACGTAAGGGAATAAAAGGCAACAACTACAACAAAAAAAGTATACTCCTTGCCTAGACGACAATAAAATGTGAGACGGCAACAACAACAGAGTAGACTCCTTGCTGGCATGAGTATAAAAGGCAAAATGGCAACAAGAAGAAAAGCTGACTTCCTGCCCGTGAGAGTATAAAATGCGACAAGTACAACAACAGAAGTATACTTCCTACCCACAATAGCATAAAAGGCAGGACAGCAACAACTGCAAAGTAGACTCTTAGTCTGCACGAGTATAAATGACGAGACAACAACAACGACAAAAGAAGACACCTTGCACGTAAGAGCATAAAAGGCAACAAGTGCAACAATAAAAGTATACTCTCCGCCCACCCAAGTATAAAAGGCAAGATAACAACAACAACAAAACTAAACACCTTGCTCACACGAGTATAAAAGGTGAGATGGCCACAATAGCCGAAGCAGACTCCTTTCCTGCAAGAACATAAAAGGCAAAAAGTATAAAAAAACTAAACTCTTTGCTCGCACGAGTATAAAAGGTGAGACGGTAACAACAGTAAAGTAGATGCTTAGCGCTCACGAGAATAAAAAGCGAGACTACGACGACAACAAAAACAAACCCCTTGTGCCCGCAAGAGTATAAAAGGCGAGACAGGAACAACAAAGCATACTCCTTGCCTGCGCGACTAGAAATGGCTAGATGGCTACAACAAAGCATGCTGATTGCCTGCACGAGTATAAAAGGCGAAACGGCAACAACAAAGCATATTCTTTGCCTGCAAGAGTATAAAAGGTGGGACTTCAACAACAAAGCGTGCGCCTTGTCTACACAAATATAAAAGGGGAGACGGCAACAACAACAAAACCAAACTCCTTGCTCGTACGAGTATACAAGGAAAGATGACAACAACAACAAAAGCCAACTTCTTGCTCGTAAGAGTATAAAAGGCGAGACGGCAACGACAAAGCATACTCTTTGCCTGCATGAGTATAAAAGGTGAGACGACAACAAAAAAGCAAGATGCTTGCCCACACGAGTATAAAAGGCAAGACGTCAACAACAACAAAACCTTTCTCCTTGCCCAAGAGAGTATAATAGGCGAGACAAGAACAACAACAAATGCATACTCCTTGCTTGCTCCTGTATGAATGACTAGAGGGTAACAGCAAAGCATACTCCTTACCCGCACGAGTATAAAAGGTGAGACGATAACAACAATAAAACCAGTTTCCTTGCTCACCTGAGTATAAAAGGTGAGACAGCACCAACAACAAAAGTGGACTCTTTGCCCACAAGAGTATTAAAGGCAAAAAGCACAACAACAAAAGTATAATCCTGGCTCGCATGAGTAAAAAAGGCGAGATGACAACAAGAACAAAGCAAACTCCCAGCCTGAACTATAATAAAAGGTGAGATGGCAACAACAACAAAACTAGACTCTTTGCCCATACGAGTATAAAAGGCGAGATGGAAATAACAACGAAAGCCGACTCTTTGCCCGCAAGCGCATAAAGGGCAAGACGGCAACAACAAAGCACACTCTTTGCCTGCACGAGTATAAAAGGTGAGACAGTAACAACAAAGCGTGCTGCTTTCTAACATGAGTGTAAAAGGCGAGACGGAAACAACAACAAAACCAGACTCCTTGCTTACACGACTATAAAATGCAAGACAGCAGCAACAACAAAGGCAAACTTTTTGCCTGCAAGAGTACAAAAATACGAGAAGTATAATAAGAAAAGTATACTCCTTGCCTGCACAACTATGAAAGGCGAGAGTACAACAGCAGCAAAACAGACTCCTAGCCGCATGAGCATAAAAGGCGAAATAGCGATAACAACAAAACCATGCTCCTTGCTTGCAACAGTATAAAAGGTCAAAAGTATATTCCTTGCCCTCACGAGTATGAAAGGCGAGATAGCAACAACAACAAAAAAGACTCCTAGCCTATACGAGTATAAAAGGCGAGACAGTAATAAGAACAAAAGCTGACTACATGCCCGCAAGGGTATAAAAGGCGACAAATACAACAACAAAAGGATACTCCTCGTCGCATGAGTGTAAAGGGTGGGAATGCAACAACAACTAAACTATACTTCTTGCACGCATGAGTTTAAAAGGCAAGACAGCAACAATAGCAAAAGTAGACTCCCTATCCGCATGAGTGTAAAAGGTGGTATGGGAACAACAAAGCATACTCCTTGCTCGCACATGTAGAAAAGGCAAGACGGCAACAACAAAGCATGGTGCTTGCTTGCACGAGTATAAAAGGCGAGACAACCACAACAAGCAAACCAGACTACTCTTCTGAACGAGCATAAAATGCGACACAGCAACAACAACAAAAGCATACTCCCTACTCACACTAGTATTAAATACCTAACGGCAACTGCAAACCATACTCCTTGACCGCACGAGTATAAAACACGAGACGACAGCAACAAAGTAGTCTGCTTGCCCGCACGAGTATAAAAGACGAAACAGCGACAACAACACGAGACTTCTTGCCCGCAGGAATATAAAAGGCAAGACGACAACAACACTAAAGCAAACTCCTTGCACGCAAGAGTAAAAATGGCGACAATAGCAACAACAAAAGTATACTCATCGCCTGCCCGAGCATGAAAAGAAAGATGACAACAATAACAAAGCTAGATTCCTTGCACGCACGGGTATAAAAGGCGAGACAACGATAACATGAAAGGTAGAGTCTTTGCTCGTAAGAATATAAAAGGCAAAACTTGCAAAAAAAATAGTATACTCCTTGCCTGCACGAGTACAAAATATGATATGATAATAATAGCAACGCAGACTCCTAGCCTACACGAGTATAATGGGCAAGATGGCAACAACAATGCATGCTTCTTGTTTGCATGAGCATAAAACGCGAGACAACAACAACAAAGCATGTTCTTTGCGCATAGATTTCTAACACGAGCAAAAAAGGTGTGACGACAATAGGAAAGCATGCTTCTTGCCCGCACGAGTATAAAAGACGTGACGACAACAACAACAAAACTAGACTCCTTACCCATACGAGTATAAAAGGTAATACAGCAGCAACAACAAAAGCTGACTCCTTGCCTGCAAGAGTATGAAAGGAGACACGGCAGCAACAAAGCATATACGCATGGGCATAAAAGGTAGGACGGCAACAACAAAGCATGTTGCTTGCCGCACGAGTATAAAAGCCGAGACGACAACAACAACAAAAACAGACTACTCGCCCGGATGAATATAAAGGGCGAGATGACAACAGCAACAAAAGCATAGTTCCTGTTTGCACGAGTATTAAGGTCCTGACGGCAACTGCAAACTGCACTCCTTGCGCCACGAGTATAAAATACAAGACGACAATAACAAAGCATACTCCTTGCTTGCAAGAGTATGAAAGGCGAGACGAAAACAACGAACCATGCTGCTTGCCCGCATGAGTATACAAGGTGAGACGACACCAACAACAAAACTAGGCTACTCGTTCATACCAGTATAAATGGCAAGACGGCAGCAACAACAAAAGTGTACTCCCTACCTACACGAGTATTAAAGGCATGACGGCAACTGCAAACCATACTCCTTGCCTGCACGAGTATAAAATACGAGACGACAACTACAAAGTAGGCTGCTCTCCCGTACGAGTATAAAAGGCTAACGGCAACAACACTAAAGCTGACTCCTTGCACGCCAGAGTATAAAAGGTGAAAAGTAGAACCACAATAGTGTACTTGTCGCCTGCGTGAGTATAAAAGGAAAGATGGCAACAATAACAAAGCTAGACTCCTTGAACGAATGGGGATAAAAGGCGAGACGCCCAATAGCAAGAGAAGACTGTTTTCCCGCACTAATATAAAATGCAAAACTTGCAAAAACAACAATATACTCCATGCCCACACAAATATAAAAGCCGAGATGGTAATAATAGCGCAGCAGACTCCTTGCCTGCGCGAGTATAAAAGGCGAGACGGCAACAACAAAGCATACTCCTTCCTCGCGTGAGCATAAAAGGCATGACGAAAACAACAAAGCATACTCCTTGCCTACACGAGTATAAAAGGCGAGACAGCAATAACAACAAAAGCGAACACTTTGCCCGCACGAGCAGAAAAGGCGTGACAGCAATATTAAAGCATACTCCTAGCCCACATGAGCATAAAAGACGAAACCAAAACAACAACAAAACCTGATTCCTTGTCCATATGTGTATAAATGGCGAGACGGTAACAACAACAAAAGCCGACTCATCACGCGCTAGAGTACAAAAGTCGAGACGGCAACAGCAAAGCATGCTGCTTGCCTACATGAGTATAAAAGGCGTGATGGTAACAGTAACAAAACCATACTACTCACCTGGATGCGTATAAAAGGTGGGAGAACAACAACAACAAAGGCAGGCTCTTTTCCCGCAAGAATATGAAAGGAAATAACTACAATAACAAAAGTATGCTCCTTACCCACCTAAGTAAAAATGGTGAGACAGCAATAGCAATAAAACCAAACTCCTTTCTGCATGAGTATAAAAGCAGAGACGATAACAACAGCAAAAGTAGACTCCTTGCCTACAAGGATATGAAAGGTAAAAAGTACAAAAATAAAAGTATACTCCTTGCCTACGCGAGCATAAAAGGCGAGACAGTAACAATAGCAAAATAGAAATTAGCCTGCACGAATATAAAAGGCGAGACGACAACGAAAACAAAAGCAGACTCCTTACTTGCAAGAATATAGAAGGCGAGATGGCAACAACAAAGCATACTCCTTGTCAGACGAGTATAAAAGGTGAGACAGCAACAACAAAGCATGTTCATTGCCAGTCCGGGTGCAAAACACGAGACAAAAACAATAAAGCATGCTACTTGCCCGCATGAGTAAGAAAGGCGAGATAGCAACCGACAACAAGACCAGACTACTGGTCCAGACAAGCATAAAAGGCGAGGCAACAATAACAACAAAAGCATACTTCCTACCACACGGGTATTAAAGGCATGACGACAGCTGCAAACCATATTCCCAGCCCGAACGAGTATAAAATACCAGACGACAACAACAATGCCAGCTGCTTGCCCGCACGACTATAGAATTAGTGACGGCATCAACAATAGAACGAGACTTCGCGCCCGTACGGGCATAAAAAGCAAGACGACAACAATACTAAAGCAAACTCCTTGCAGGCAAGAATATTAAAGGCGACAAGTACAACCACAAAAGTATACTTGTCGCTTGCTTGAGTATAAAAGGAAAGATGGCAACAACAACAAAGCTAGACTCGTTCCATGCATGGGTATGTAAGGCGAGACGACAACAATAGCAAAAGTAGACTCTTTGCCCACAAGAATATAAGAGGCAAAACTTGCAAAACCAACATTATACTCCATGCCCGCACGAGCACAAAAGTCGAGACAGTAATAATAGCAAAGCAGACTCCTAGCCCACAAGAGTATAAAAGGCGAGATGGCAGCAACAAAGCATACTGCTTGTTGACGCAAGTATGAAGGGCAAGACGAGAATAACAAACCATGCTCCTTTCCTGCACGAGTATAAAAGGCGAGATAGCAGCAACAACAAAAGCGCACAATTTGCTCGCACATGCAAAATAGGCATGACGGCAATATCAAAGCATAACACGTTCCCGCGCGAGCATAAAAGGCGTGACGGAAACAACAGCAAAACCAAACTCATTGCCCTTGGAAGTATAAAAGGCAATACGGCAACAACAACAAAAGCCAACTCTTTACCCGCAAGAGTATAAAAGGCAAGGCGACAACAACAAAGTACGCTACTTGCCCACACAAGTATAAAAGGCGTGACGATAACAACAACAAAAGCCTACTCCTTGCTCGCAATAGTATAAACAGTGAGACGGCAACAACAAAGCATACTCTTTGGTCGTACGAGTATAAAATGCGAGACAGCAATCGCAAAGCATCTGTTTGCACAAACAAGTTTAAAAGGCAAGACGACAACAACCAAAAAACCAAACTCCTTGCC
>CM075454.1:2526514-2561514 GCA_037832335.1 Carallia pectinifolia | reverse complement strand
ATCGTTGTGTGTGCGGTTGGTTGAGACTAAGTGTGACTTACTGCCATCACAAGGCGAAATTTGGGGTGAGAAAATTAGCCCTGTGACAGCTGGTATCAGAGCAAAAAGGTTTGACCAATGGCAGGTGGTTCGGGTCTTGATGTTGTACGTGAGCGCATAGCCAAGCTCTTTGAGGTACTCGGTGAACTTCTGGATGGTGCAAATTTCACCGTGTTCCCAACATTGGTGCTCCGTGAGCAGTACATAATTGATCTGCAGTGGCAACAACAGGTGGTGGCCTCTTCAAACACAGCTTTTTGGCTTGAGGAGTTGGTAGCAGAGATAGGCATCCTCAAGAAGGCTGCAGCCTCTCAACCAAGCGGAGGTGTTGTGGAGAGCTCGACCAAGATAAAGGTGTCAGAGCCAAAAGCCTCGAGGGAGCGAGGGATGCTGAAGAGATCGAGAAATTTCTGTGGGATATGGAGCAGTACTTCAAAGCTGCCCGAGTGCCAGACAACGAGAAGCTCAATATGACCAGCATGTATCTGGCCAAGGACGCTTAGCTGTGGTGGCAGACTCAGTTGGATGACGATGCAAGTGTAGACAGGCCTAAGATCGAGACGTGGGAGAGCCTAAAGAAGGAGTTGAAGGACCAGTTCTTGCCCTGCAACACGTCATGGGTTGCGAGGGAATCCTTGAAGAAGTTGAAGTAGATTGGTACGGTCGTGACTACGTGAAGGAATTCAGTTCCTTGATGCTTGACATCCGCAATATGTTGGATGAGGACAAGCTTTTCAAATTCCTTTCTGGTCTACAACCCTAGGCTCAACTTGAGCTTAGAAGGCAAGGTGTGAAGGACCTTCCTTTAGCAATGGCTGTGACTGATGTTTCAGTTGATTTTTAGATTAACAAGTCTCCTGATTCTGATGCTGGGAAGTAGCCCAAAGACAAGGGCAAGAAGAAGAAGGAAGGCAAAAAGGATAAGCACAACGGTGGCGGCAAGGATAAAGGCGAAGCCGTCTACCAAGAACAAGGAAAAGGCAAAACTAACTCGGGTTGTTTCATATGTAATGGACCACACAGGGCCAAGGGGCGCCCCAAGCGAGAGAAGTTAAGTGCCATAGTTGCTGAGGAGAGTGGCCCCTGGGATGATGTTGGCCCCTCTCGTGTCAATCCTCTACAGCTGGTGAGTGCTGTGCTAGTTGGACGTGCCCCACAATCCTGCTTCATGTATGTAAAGATCGGGCTCAGTAGTAAAGAGTTGCTGGCGATGGCTGACACGACTGCTACCCACAACTTCGTGGCTGAGAGGATGGTAGAGTCATTGGGTCTAAAAGTCACGAAGACTGGGAGTTGAATAAAGGCAGTCAACTCAGCAGCCCGGGAGATGCTTAGCACGACACTGGGAGTGGAGGTAACTATGGGCAATAGGTCTGGTAAGCTTAACTTCACTGTAGTTCTGTTAGATGATTTTGATATCATACTGGGGGTTGATTTCTTTGTAAGCGCAAAGGCTGCTCTCTTGCCTCACTTGGGTGGTCTTATGATCATGCATGAGGATCATCCATGTTTTGTTCCTGGGACGTTCACTCCCTCTTTTAGTATTGGTGGGAAGTCGGGTGGTATGCTATCAGCTATGCAGGTCAAGTATGGGCTGAAGAAGGGAGAAGTCACCTACCTTGCGGCTTTGATGGAGATCAAAGAAGGTATTGTTATGGAGGTGTCTGGTAGTGTAGCGGATCTGTCGGGAAAGTTCACTGACGTGATGCCTCCTAAACTCCACAAGTGTCTTCCCCCAAGGGGTGCCACTGACCACAAGATCGATTTGGTGCCCGGTTCCAAACCACCAGCACAAGCCCCATATCGCATGATTCCGCTAGAGTTGGCAGAACTGAGGAAGCAGTTGACGGAGTTGCTGGATGCAGGCCTAATTCAGTGCTCCAAAGCGCCATATGGTGCTCTGGCGTTGTTTCAGAGGAAACACGATGGCTCCTTGTGGATGTGTGTTGATTACAGGGCTCTGAATAAGGTGATGGTAAAAAGCAAGTACCCTATTCCATTGATAGCGGACCTATTTGACAGGTTAGCGAGAGCCTCATACTTTACCAAGCTGGATCTGCAGTCTGGATATTGGCAAGTCAAGATTGCAGAAGGAGATGAGGGGAAAACCACGTGTATCACTCGCTATAGCTCCTATGAATTCTTGGTGATGCCATTCGGTTTGACTAACGCCCCTGCTACTTTCTGTAATTTAATGAATGATGTGTTTCATGACTTTATTGATCATTTGTGGTTGTATATCCAAATGATATTGTTGTGTATAGTGAGTCCTTGGAGGATCACTTGTCCCGCCTGAGGTTGGTGTTGTCTAAGTTGTGAGAGCTCCAATTATATGTGAAAAAGGAAAAATGTGAGTTCGCCTGATGTGAGATAATGTTCCTTGGGCATAGGTGAGTCGAGGGCAAGTTAAAATGGACGAGAGAAAAGTCCAGGCAATAGTGGAGTGGGAGGCCCCTACCAAAGTGTCTGAGTTGAGATCCTTTCTTGGTTTGTCTAACTATTACAGGAAGTTCATGCAGGGTTACTCCAAAAAGGTGGCCCCATTGACAGACTTACTCCAGAAGGATAGACCCTGGAGGTGGACCACAAATTGGCAAGAAGCCTTTGACAAGTTGAAGGCAGCGGTGTCCACGAAGCGGATCCTGAGGTTGCCTGATTTCGAGTTGCCTTTCAGTGTGCTAACTAACGCCTCAGACTAAGCCATTAGAGGTGTGTTGGTTCAAGAAGGCCACCCCATTGCCTATGAGAGCTGGAAACTTAATGATGCAGAGCAGGGGTACTCAGCCCATGAGAAGGAGATGTTGGTAGTGGTGCATTGCCTTTGCACTTGGAGGGTGTATTTGTTGGGTACCGGGATCGTGGTTCAGACCGACAATGTGGTTAACACATTATTTCAGACTCAGAAGAAGATTTATGCACGGTAGGCGCAGTGGTAGGAGTTCTTGACTGAGTACGATTTTACTTGGGAACAGAAGCTAGAAAGGCAAAATCAAGGGGCAGATGCCCTAAGTCACCGACAAGTGCAAGAGACGATCAAAACTCGAACCACCTGCCATTGGTTCTCACCCAAAATTTCGCCTTGTGATGGCACTAAGTCACACTTAGCCTCAGCCAACCGTATACGCAGAAGGATTGCACAATGGAACTTTATAAGTAGGCACACAACTCACACACTCAAAAGAGACAAAAGAGCATATCCGGGAACCTTTCCCAACCTTTTATTACTTAACTCAAGTAATACAAAGGAACAATCACCTGAACTCTCAACAGTGTTTTACACTTTCTCTCTGAGTGATTTCTCTTTCACTAAGTACAAATGACAAACCGTAGGGTCTATATATAGCTGACATCCCCAGCTATCTAGGTCTTGGAGATAAACATTATCTCCCCACGATCTCT
Organism: Carallia pectinifolia; assembly: GCA_037832335.1. Taxonomy (NCBI): domain Eukaryota; kingdom Viridiplantae; phylum Streptophyta; class Magnoliopsida; order Malpighiales; family Rhizophoraceae; genus Carallia; species Carallia pectinifolia. The sequence goes on along the minus strand of CM075454.1, from coordinate 2,558,076 downwards.
ATCGTGGCTGGTAAACCTCATTTTCCCACGATCTCATCAATGACTTCATCCTGATAAGCCTTATCTCCCACGATCATCCATCACTTGATCTCGATAAGCCTTATCTACCCACGATCTGATGAGCATTATCCTGATGCTCGGCCAACCGGACAGAGCAACACCCGCACATCCCCACGTTCCACACGTCGTAGGAGACTCGGTGCCACGCAGTGCCTTGCAATGCCATGCAGTGCCATATAGAGTTGCCAAGACCCAGTCCTGTGTTTTGGGCCTCCTGACCCAAGCCCATTGCACATTTGATGGAGCCCACGAACATGTAGCCCAGCATCCTTTATCCAACCCAAGTCTTGGTCCACACTAGGACCCGCATGTAGGCCTGTGCCTATGCTGACCCTCTCAGCTTTTACCTTGCTTCAATGAGTGCCCAGCCACTCCAAAGTCCAATGCTAGGAATTGGCGCAAGGTGCCGCCAACTCCTGCATGCCAAGTGTTCATGGGGCTAACAAACCACCCCCACCTATTGAAGCCAACGTCCTTGTTGGTAAGGTTGATAGGTAGTCTTCCACCTGCTTGTCGAACTGCCATAGATTTACATCTCTTTCCCAACTCGCCTCACTATCTGGGGCATTATTCCACTTCACCAAGTACTCAACACGCCTATTCTTCTTACTTTTTCCATGCGTTAGGTGGTCTAGAATTCTATCCACTTCACGCTGGAACTCAGTTCTGATTGTATGGGGAGCACGTCGTGCTTGTTTCCTTGGAGGCTCATCGCCTGCTTCCTCGTGGAAGGGCTTCAAGATACTCACGTGGAAGGTTGGATGCACCGTCAACCTTTTCTGGGGGCTGCAACCTGTATGCAACATTGCCAACTTTCTTCACCATTGTGAAGGGACCGTCATACTTTGCACCTTGAGGGTGTATTTGCTGGGTACCCAGTTCGTGGTTTGGACCGACAATGTGGCTAACACATTCTTTCAGACTCAGAAGAAGCTTTCTGCACGGCAGGCCCAGTGGTGGATGGCCTAAGCCGTCAACAAGTGCAAGAGACGGTTGCTGCCCTCACTCAAGTGCAGAGTGACTTGCTAGACAAAATCAGAGAACAGGCCCGCATGAGTATAAAAGGTGAGATTGCAACAACAAATGCAAATTCCTTCCCCACAATAGTATAAAAGGTGAGATGACAACAACAAAGCATACTCTTTACACACACGAATATAAAAGGCAGGATGGCAACAACAAAGCATGCTCCTTACCTGCACGAGCAGAAAAAGCGAGAAGGGAACAACAGCAAAACCAGACTCCTTGCCCACACAAGTATAAAAGGCAGGACGACAACAACAACAAAAGCATGCTCCTTGCTCGCAAGAGTATAAAAGGCGAGACGGCAACAACAAAGCAAATTTCATTCTGGCACAGGTATAAATGGCGAGTAAGTAACAACAACAGAAGGCGAGATAGCAATAGCAAAGCATACTCTTTACCTGCACAAAGGGGGGATGGTAAGAACAGCAAAATCATACTTTTTACTCGCACTAGTAAAAAAGGCGAGATGGCAACAGCAAAGCATGCCTGCACGAGTATAAAAGGCGAGACGACAACAGCAAAGCATACTCCTTAGGCGAGACGACAACAGCAAAGCATACTCCTTACCTGCACAAGAATAAAAGGCAAGACAGCAACAACAACAAAATCAGACTCCTTGCCTGCATGGGTATAAAAGACGAGACAGTAACAATAAAACGTGAAAAGTACAGCAACAAAAGTTTACTCGTTGCCCGTACGAGTATAAAAGGCGAGATGGTAACAACAACAAAGCAGACTCATAGTCCGTGCGAGTTTAAAGGGCTAGACAACAAAAACAAGAAATGAAAACTACTCGCCCACAAGAGTATGAATGTAGACAATCACAACAACAAAACTATACTCCTAGCCCGCCAGAGTATAAAAGGCAGGACGACAACAACAAAACTAGAGTCCTAGCCCGCATGAAGATAAAAGGTGAGACGGCAACAACAGCAAAGGTAGACTCCTTGCTCACAATGGTATAAAAGGCGAAAAGTACAACAACAAACATATACTCCTGGCCCGTACGAATATAAAAGGGGAGACAGTAGTAACAAAAAGCATACTCCAAGCCCGTGCGAGCATAAAAGTGAGACAGCAACAACAACAACTGCAGACTCTATGCCCACGAGAGCATAAAAGGCAAGACGGCAACAACAACAAAGGCACACTCTTTACCCATGAAAGTATAAAAAGTAAGACGGCAACAACAAACCTTACTCCTTGCCTTTACGAGTATAAAAGGCCCGTTGGCAGCAGCAACAAAACTAGACTCCTTTCCCTCACGAGTAAAAGACGAGACGGCAACAGTAGAGCATACTCCTTAACCACACAAGAATAAATGGCGAGATGACAATAGCAGCAAAACCAGGCTCCTTGTATACACGGGTATAAAAGGCAAGACAGTAACAACAACAAGAGTAGACACCTTGCCATAAGAGTATAAAAGGCGAAGTGTACAACAACAAAAGTATACTCCTTGCCCGCCTGATTATGAAAAGCGAGACAACAACAACAAAGCATGCTCCTCACTCGTACGAGTATAAGAGGCAAGACAGTAAAAATAATAAATGTAGACTTTTTGCTCGCACGAATGTAAAAGGCGAGATGGTGAGAACAACAAAAGCATACTCTTTACTCGCTCGAGTAAAAAAGGCGAGACGACAATAGCAAAGCCTACTCGTTGCCTGCACGAGTATAAAATGTGAGACGGCAATAGCAAAGCATACTCCTTATCTACACAAGAATGAAAGGCAAAACGGCAACAACAACAAAATCAGACTCCTTGCTCGCACGGGCATAAGAACGAGACAGTAACAGCAACAAAAGTAGACTCTTTGTAGACATTAGTATAAAAGGTGAAAGGTACAATAACAAAAGTTTACTCCTTACCTGCACAAGTATAAATGGCGAGATGGTAATAACAGCAAAACAGATTCGTAGACCATGAGAGTTTAAAGGCTAAACAACAAAAACAACAAATGCCGACTCCTTGCCCGCAAGAGTGTGAAAGGCGACAATCACAACAACAAAAGTATACTCCTAGCCCGCTGGAGTATAAAAGGCAAGACGACAAGAACAACAAAACCAGAGTCCTTGCCTACGCAAAGATAAAAGGCGAGACGACAACAACAGCAAAAGTAGACTCCCTGCCAGCTAGGGTATAAAAGGCAAAAAGTACAACAACAAAAGAATACTCCTTTCCCACACGAGTATAAAAGAGAAAATAGTGGCAACAACAAAGCATACTCCTATCCTGCATGAGCATAAAAGGGAGACAGCAACCACAACAAATGCAGACTCCATGCCCGTGAGAGTATAAAAGGCAAGATGGCAACAATAACAAAAGCACACTCCTAGCCCATGCAAGTATAAAAAGCGAGATGAGAATAGTAAAGCTTGCTTCTTGCCTACAAGAGTATAAAAGGCGAGTCGGCAACAGAAACAAAACTAGACTCTTTGCCCACACAACTAAAGGATGAGACGGCAACAGCAAAGCTTACTCCTTACCCAGACAAGAGTAAATGGCGAGACGACGACAACAACAAAACCAGGCTTCTTGTATACACGGGTATAAAAGGCAAGATAGTAACAACAATAAGAGCAGACACCTTGCCTGCAAGTGTGTAAAAGGCAAAATGTACAACAACAAAAGTATACTCCTTGCTCGTATGAGCATAAAAGGCGAGACAGCAACAACAAAGTATTTTCCTCACCCGTACGAGTATAAAAGGCAAGACAGCAAAAATAATAAATGTAGATTCCTTGCCCATACGAGTGTAAAGGTGAGATGGCAAGAACAACAAAAGCATACTCTTTACTCACATGAGTAGGAAAGGCGAGATGGCGACAGTAAAATATAGTCCTTGCCGGCACGAGTTTAAAAGGCGAGACAACAACAACAAAGCATACTCCTTACCTGCACAAGAATAAAAGGCAAGACGACAACAACAACAAAATCAAACTCCTTGCCCGCACGGGTATAAAAGGCGAGGCAGTAACAACATTAAAAGCAGACTCTTTGCCCGCAAGAGTATGAAAGGCGAAAAGTACAACAACAAAAGTATACTCCTTGCCTGTATGAGTAAAAAAGGTGAGACAGTAACAATAGAAAATCAAACTCCTAGCCCGCACAATTTTAAAAGGCAAGACAACAAAAACAACAAATGCAGAGTCCTTGCCGGCAAAAGGAAAAAAGGCGACAAGCACAACAACAAAAGTATACTCTTAGCCTGCCTGAGTATTAATGTAGGACGGCAACAGCAACAAAACCAAAGTCGTTGCTCGACGAAGATAAAAGGCAAGATGGCAAAAACAGCTAAAGTAGACTCTTTACTAGCAAGAGTATAAAAGGCAAAATGTACAACAACAAAAGTATACTCCATGCTCGCACAAGTATAAAAGTGGAAACAGTAGCAATAACAAACCATACTCCTAGCCCGCACGAGTATAAAGATGAGACGACAACAACAACAAAAGCAGCCGACACGAGTATAAAAGTAGAGACGGTAGCAATAACAAAGCATACCCCTAGCCCGAAGGAGTATAAAGACGAGACGACAACAACAACAAAACCAGACTCCTTGCCCGTAAGAGTATAAAAGGTGAGACGACAACAACAAAGCATACTTTTTGTCCTATGAGTATAAAAGGCGAGACAGTAACAACAAAGCATCTTGTTTGTTTGCATGAGTAAAAAATGCGAGACGGCAACAAGTACAAAACTAGACTCCCTGTCCTTATGAGTATAAAATGCGAGCCAGCAACAACAAAGTGTGCTGCTTGCCTGCACGAGTAAGAAAGGCGAGACAACAGCAAGAACAAAACCAAACTGCTTGTTTGTACGAGTATAAAAAGTGAGACGGCAACAATAACAAAAGCATACTTGCTGCCCGCACGAGTGTGAAAGGTGACACGTCAACAACAAGGCATACTCCTTACCTGCATAAGTATAAAAGGCGAGACAACAAGAACAAAGTATACGCCTTGGCCACACAAGTATAAAAGGCAGGATGGCAATAGCAAAGCATACTCTTTTCTCGTAAGAGTATAAAAGGCGACATAGCAATGCATAGGCTTTACATGTGCGAGTATTAAAGGCGAGACAGTTCCCTCCCTATACGAGTATAAAATGCAAGATGGCAATGGCAACAACAAAGCGTACTCTTTCCATGCAAGAGTTTAAAAGGCGAGGTGGCAAAAACAAAGCGTACTCCTTACCTGCATGAGTACCACGACGAGATGGCAAAAACAAAGCGTACTCCTTAACTGCATGCAAGAGTATAAAAGGCAACAAGCACAACAACAAAAGTAGACTCCTTGCCCTCCCGAGTATATAAGGTGGGACGGCAACAACAACAAAACTACTCTCCTTAACTGCACGAAGATAAAAGGCAAGACAGTAACAACAACAAAAGTAGAATCCTTGTCTGCCAGAGTATGAAAGGCGAGGCGGCAATAGCAACAAAACCAGACTCTTTGCCTACACAGGTATAAAATGCAAGACAGTAACAAAAAAAAAATTAGACTTATTACCCGCAAGAGTACAAAAGGCGAAAAGTACAATAAGAAAAGTATACACATGCTTGCACGCGTTCAAAAAGGCAAGACGGCAACAACAACCAAGCAGACTCCTAGCTCGCACTAGTGTAAAAGGCGAGAAGGCAAAAACAACAAAATCACGCTCCTTGCTTGCAAGAGCATAAAAGATGACAAGCACAACAATGAAAGTACACTCCTTGCCCTCCCAAAAATAGAAGGTGGGACGGTAACAACAACAAAACTACACTCCTTGCCCGCACAATGATAAAAGGCGAGACGAAAACAACAACAAAACTACACTCCTTGTCCGCAAGAGTATAAACGGAAAAAAGTACAACAACAAAAGTATACTACTTGCTCACCAGAGTGTAAAATGTGAGATGGTAACAATAGCAATGCAGACTCCTTGCCTGCATGAGTATAAAAGGCAAAAAGTACAAAGACAAAAGTATACTCCTTGCCCGCATGAGTATAAATGGCGAGATGGCAACAACAACAAAATCAGACTCCTTGCCATATGAGTATAAAAGGCGAGACGACAACAACGACAAAAGGATCCTCCTTGCACACTTGGGTATAAAAGGAGACAATAATTGCACAACATACTCCTTGCCTGCATGAGTATAAAGCATACTCCTTTCAGTCAATTGTATAAAAGGCGAGACGGCAACAGTAAAGCATACTCCTTGCCTGCAAATGTATAAAAGCCAAGACAACAACAACAAAGCATAATCCCTGCCCGCACGAGTATAAAGGACGAGACGACAATAACAACAAAACTAGACTTAGTGCCCGTACGTGTATAAAAGTTGAGACAGCAATAACAACAAAAGCATACTCCTTGCCCACACGAGTATAAAAGGCGAGACAGCAATAGCAAAGCATATTCCTTTCGCGCAAGACTATAAAGGGCAAGACGGCAACTAAAAAGCATGCTCCTCGCCCGCACGAGTATAAAAGGCAAGATGACAACAACAACAAAACCACACTCCTTGGCCGTACAAGAATAAAATACGAAATGGCAACAACAACAAAAGCAAGAATCCTTGCACAAAACAAGAATCCTTGCCTGCACGAGCGTAAAAGGCGAGATAATAAGAACAACAAAAGCATACCCTTTGGTCGCATGACTGTAAAAGGCGAGATGACATCAGCAAAGCATACTCCTTGCCCAAATGAGTATAAAAATTGAGATGGCAACAACAACAAAACTAGACATTTTGTCTGCAAGTGTATAAAAGGTGAGAAAGCAACAACAAAGAAAACTCCATGTCTACACGAGTATAAAAGGCGAGACGACAACAACAAAGCGTGCAGCTGGCCCGCACATGTATAAAAGGCAAGAGGGTAATGGCAACAAAACCAGACCCCTTGTCTATACGAGATAGCAACAGCAAAGCATACTATTTGCCTGCATGAGCTTAAAAGGTGATACGGTAATAACAGAGCATATTCCTTACCCACACATGTATAAAAGGCGTGTATAAAAGTTGAGACAGCAACAACAAAGCTCGACTACTTGCCCGTAAAAGTATAGACGTTGAGATGGCAACAACAACACAAGCATAGTCTTTGCCTGTACAAGTGTAAAAGGCGCGATGGCTATAGCAAAGGATACTCCCTACTTGCACGAGTATAAAAGATGAGACGACAACAACAAAGCATGCTCCTCACCCTCACAAACATAAAAGGCGACACAGCAACAATAACAAAACCAAATTCCTTGCCCTCACAAGTATAAAAGGTTTGACGACAACATTAACAAAGGAACGCTCCTTGGCCGCATGAATATAAAGGGTGATGCAGCAACAGCAAAGCACACTCATTGCCCACACGAGCATAAAAGGCATGACGGCAACAACAACAAAACCAGACTCCTTGCCCGCACAAGTGTAAAAGGTGAGATAGTAACAACAACAAAAGCATGCTCTTTGCTCGCTAGTGTATAAAAGGTGAAAGGTACAACAACAAAAGTATACTCCTTGCTCGCATGAGTATAAAAGGCGAGACAGCAACAACAGCAAAGCACACTCCTGGCCCGCACGAGTATAGAACATGAGACAACAACAATAAGAAAAGCACACTCGTTGCCCGCATGAGTATAAAAGGCGAGAGGGCAACAACAACAAAACCAGACTCTTTGCCTGCATGGGTATAAAAGGCGAGACAGTAACAACAACAAAAGCAAACTCCTTGCCTGCAATAGTATAAAAGGCAAAAAGTACAACCACAAAAGTATACTCAATGCCGGCATGAGTACAAAAGGTGAGACGACAAACAATAACAAAACCATACACCATGCCCGTCCGAATATGAAAGTCGAGATGCTAATAACAGCAAAGCAGACTCCTGGCCCGCACGAGTAAGAAAGGCGAGAAGGCAACAACAATAAAAGGAGACTGCTTGCCCACAAGAGTATAAAAGGCAAAAGGCACAATAACAAAAGTATACTCCTTGTAAACATGAGTATAAAAGGCGAGACAGCAACAACAACAAAGCCTGAATCCTTACCCACACGAGCATAAAAGGCAAGATGGCAACAACAATAAAATTAGACTCCTTGCTCGCAAGAGTGTAAAAGGCAACAAGTATATCAACAAAAGTATACTCTTTGCCTGCACGAGGATAAAAGGCGAGAAGGCAATAACAACAAAACCAGACTACTTACCTACGAGAGTATAAAATGCAAAAAGTACAACAATGAAGGTATACTCATCACCCGCCCAAGTATAAAAAGCAAGACGGCAACAACAAAGCATATACCTTGCCCACACGAGTATAAAAGACAATATGGCAACAACAAAGCATGTTGCTTGCTCGCACAAGTACAAAAGGCCCGACGGTAACAACAACATACCAGACTTCTTGCCCGTACGAGTATAAAAGGCAACACGGCAACGACAAAAAAAAGCATAGTCCCTACCCGCACGAGTATAATAGGCAAGGCATCAACAACAACAAAAGCAGACTCCTAGCCTGGATGAGTATACAAGGCCAGACGAAAACAATAGTAAAAGTAGACTCCATGCCTGGAAGAATATAAAGGGCAAAAAGTACAAAGTCAAAAGTATCCTCCTTGCCTGCATGAGCATAAAAGGTGAGACGGTATCAACTGCAAAGGAAAAGGATAGCCCTTAAGAGTATAAAAAGCTAGACGAAAATAATAACAAAACCAAACTCCTTGCCTGCAAGAGTATAAAAGGCAACAAGTACGACAACAAAAGTATGCACCTCACCGGCCCAAGTGCAAAATGCAAGACGGCAACAATGAAGCTGATTGCTTGCTGGTACTAGTATAAAAGGTGAGATGGCAACAACCACAAACCAAGACTCCTTGCCTCTACAAGTATAAAAGGCAAGGCAGCAACAACAACAAAAGCAGACTTCCAGCCTGGATGAGTATAAAAGGCGAGACGACAACAACAACAAAAGTGGACTCCTTACCTGCAAGAGTATAAAATTTGAAAGGTACAACAACGAAAGTATACTCCTTGGCTGCAAGAGTATAAAAGAAAAAGACGTCAACAACAACAAAGCCAGACTCATTGCATGCAGGTGTATAAAACGCAATGCGGCAAGAATAACAAAAGTAGACTCTATGCCCACAATAGTTTAGAGGGAAAAAAGCACAACAACAAAAGCATATTCCTTGCCTACACGAGTATAAAAGGCGAGACGGCAACAACAACAGAACTAGACTATTTTCCTGGAAGAGTATCAAAGGTGACAAGTACAAAAACAAAAGTATACTCCTCATCTGTTCGAGTATAAAAGACGAAATGGTAACAACAAAGCATACTCCTTGCCCACACGACTATAAAAGGCCAGACGGCAACAACAAAGCATGCTGCTTGCTCGCATGAGTAAAAAAGGCGAGACGACAACAGCAACAAAACCAGACTCCTTACCTGTACAAGTATAAAAGGCGAGACGGCAAACAACAACAAAACTATACTTCTTGCCTGTAGGAGTATAAACGGAAAGGGGGCAACAACAAAGCATGCTTCTTACCTGCATGAGTATAAAAGGCGAGAAGGCAACATTAAAGCTTACTTGTTGCCCGCATGAGTATAAAAGGTAAGACGACAACAACAAAACATACACCTTGTCCACTAGAGTATAAAAGGCGAGACAGCAACAATAGGAAAGAAGACTCCTAGCCCATACATGTATAGAATGCGAGACGACAAAAGTAAAAAAAGCAGTCTCATTGGCTGCAATAGTATAAAAGGTGACAAGTGCAACAGCAAGAGTATACTGCACGACCCCCGGAGTATAAAAGGTGAGACGACATCAACAACAAAACTAGACTCTTTGCCCGCGCAATTGTAAGGATGAGACGACAACAACAGCAAAAGTAGACTCCTTGCCCGAAAGAATCTAAAGAGCAAAAAGTACAACAACAAAAGTATACTCCTTGCCCACATGAGTATAATAGGCAAGACAACAACAACAACAAAACTAGACTCCTTTCCCACAAGCGTATAAAAAGCAAAAAGTACAACAAGAAAAGAATACTCCATGCCCACACGAGTACAAAAGGTGAGACAACAACAACAACAAAACCAGACTCTTTACTAGCATGACCATAACAGGCGAGACAACAACAACAACAAAACCAGACTCCTTGCCCGCAAGAGTGTAAAGGGCTAAAAGCACAACAACTAAAGCATACTCCTCACCTACACAAGTATAAAAGGTGAGATAGTAGCAAAAACAAAGTAGACTTCTAGCCCACTAGAGTGTAAAAGGTTAGACCACAACAACAACAAAAGTAGACTCCTTGCCCGTAAGAATACAAAAGATGAGACGGTAACAACAAAGCATACTTCTTGCCTGCACAAGTATAAAAGGCAAGACAGCAATAGCAAAGCATATTCTTTGCCCATATGAGTATAAAAGGGCAAGACGGCAATAACAACAAAACTGGACTCCTTGCCCGTATTGGTATAAATGGCGAGACAGCAACAGCAAAGCAAGCGCCTAGCCCTCAATAGCGATATGACAATAATAACGACAAAAGCATACTCCATGCCCGCATGAGTATACAAGGCGAGACGGCAACAGCAAAGCAGACGTGTAGCCCTCACTAGTGAGATCACAACATCAACAACAAAAACAGACTCCTTGCTTGGAAGAGTATAAAAGGCGAGATGGCAATAACAATGCATACTCCTAGCCCGCACGACTATAAAAGCCGAGACGGCAGCAATAAAGCATGATGCTTGCCCGCACGAGTATAAAAGGCAAGACGACAACAACAAAGCATGTTGCTTGGCCACACAAGTATAAAAGGCAAGATAGCAATAAATACGCATACTTCTTGCCTGCACGACTATGTAGGGCAAGATGGCAAGAACAAAGCATGATGCTTGCTTGCACGACTACAAAAAGTGGGGAGGTAATAACAAGGCATACTCCTTACCCGCATGACCATAAAAGGCGAGATGACAACAATAAAGCAAGCTGCTTTCCCGCGAGAGTGTAAAAAGCGAGGCGGCAACAACAATAAACCCAGACTCCTTGCTTGTACAAGTATAGAAGGAGAGAAGGTAACAACAACAAAAAGAATACTCCATGCCCGCATGAGTATAAAAGGTGAGACGGCAACAACAAAGCATATTTCTAGGCTGCAAGAGAATAAAAGGCGAGACAACAACAACAACAAAAGTATATACCCTGCTTGCACGAGTATAAAAGGCGAGGCGGCAACAGTAAATCATACACCTTGCCCAAACGAGGATAAAAGGTAAGGTGACAACAACAAAGCACACTCTTTACTCGCATGAGTTTAAAAGCGAGATGGCAACAACAACAAAACTAGACTCCTTATCTGCACCAGTATAAAAGGCAAGATGGTAATAACAACAAAAGCATACTCCTTGCCCGCAAGAGTATAAAAGGCAAGATGACAACGTCACCAAAACCAGCTCCTTGCCTGTACGAGCGTAAAAGGCTAGAGGGCAACAATAACAAAAGCATATTTCGTGCTTGCACGGGTATAAAAGGCATGACGACAACAATAGCAAAGTAGACTTCTAGCCCGCAAGAGTATAAAATGCAAGATGCCAACAACAACAAAACCAGACTCCTTACCTGCACGAGTATAAAAACTAAGACGGTAACAATAGTAAAAGTAGACTTCTTGCCCGCAAGAATACAAATGGGAAAAAGCACAAAAATAAAGCATACTCCTTCCTTGCACAAGCATAAAAAGCAAGATGGTAACAACAACAAAGCAAACGCTTAGGCCGCACGAGTATAAAAGGTAAGACGGTAATAATAACAAAAGTAGAATCCTTGCCTGTAAGAGTATAAAAAATGCGAGACGACAACAACAAAGCATACTCCTTGCCCGGACGAGTATAAAAGGTGAGACAGCAACAGCAAAGCTTGTTGATTGCTTGCAGGAATATAAAAGGTAAGCCGGAAACTACAACAAAACCAGACTCCTCACTCGTAAGAGTATAAAGGGCCAGAAGTACAACAACAAAAGTATACTCTTTGCCTGTGTGAGTGTGAAATGTGAGACGGCAACAACAACAAAAACAGACTCCTTACCTGCACGAGTATGAAAAGTAAGACAGGAGCAACAACAAAAATAGACTCCTTGCCCGCAAGAATAGGAAAGGCGAAAAGTACAACAACAAAAGTATACTCCTTGCCCATACGAGTATAAAAGGGGAGAGGGCAGCAATAGCAACGCTGACTCCTAGTTCGTACGAGTAAAAAAGGAGAGACAACAACCACCACAAAAGTAGACTCCTTGCTCAAAAGATTATAAAAGGCGAAATGTACAACGATAAAAGCATATTCATTGTGGCACGAGTATAAAAGGTAAGACAGTAAGAACGATGAAGTAGACTCCTAGCATGCATGAGTATAAAAGGCGAGAGAGCAACAACATCAAAGCAGACTCCTAGTACACACGAGTATAAAAAGCGAGACAACAACAACAACTAAAGTAGATTTCTTGCCCGCACGAATATAAAAGCCGAGACAGTAACAACAGCAATGGCAGACTCCTTGCTCGCAAGAATTCAAAAGACAAAAAGTACAAAAATAAAAGTCTACTCCCCGCCCACATGAGTATAAAGGGCAAGATGGTAATAACAGTAGGGTTGACTCCTAGCACGCATGAGTATAAAAGGCAAGATGCCAACAACAATAAAATCAGACTCATTACTCGCAAGAATATAAAAAGTGAGACAGTGACAATAACGAAAGCAAAGTCATTAGCCGCAAGAGTATAAAAGGATACAAGTACAACAACGAAAGTATGCTCCTCGCCTACTCGAGTATAAAGGGCGAGACGGGAACAACAAAGCATACTCCTCACTCATATGAGTGTAAAAGGTGAGAAGGCAACAAAAGAGCATTCTGTTTTCCTGCACGGGTATAACATGGGAGACGGGAAACAACAACAAAACCAGACTCCTTTCCCAAATGAGTACAAAAGGCGAGATGACAACAACAACAAAAGCATCCTCCTTTCTTGAACGAGTAGGAAAGGCGAGATGGCAACAGTAAAGCATACCCCTTGCTTGAACGAGCATAAAAGGCAAGACGGCAGCAACAAAAAATACTAACCCCTTGCCCACGTGAGTATTGAAGGCAAGACAGCGACAACAACAAAACCAGACTCTTTGCCTGCACGAGTATAAAAGGTGAGACGACAAAAACAACAAAAGCATACTCCTTGGTGGCACGAGTATAAAAGGCAAGATGACAACTACAACAAAACCAGACTCCTTGCCCGAACGACAACAACAACAAAAGCATACTACTTGCCCGCACGAGTATAAAAGGCGAGATGTCGACAACAATCCATATTCCTTGCTCGTATCAACATAAAAGGAAGGACAACAACAACAAAGCATGCTCATTGCCCGCACGAGTATAAAAGGCGAGCTAGCAACAATAACAAAACAAGACTCCTTGCCCGTACGAGTATAAAAGGCGAGACGACAACAACAACAAAAGCATACTCCTTGCTCACACGAGTATAAAAGGCTTGTCAACAACGGCAAAGCATACTCCTTGTTCGAACGAGTATAAAAGGCGAGTCGGTAACAATAGGAAAAATAGAATCCTTGCCTGCACGAGCATACAAGGCGAGACATCAACATCAACAAAAACAGACTTCGTGCCCAAAAGAGCATAAATGGCAAAAAGTAAAACAACAAAATTATGCTCCTTGCCAACACTAGTATAAAAGGCATGACGACAATAATAGCAAAGCAGACTCCTAACCTGCACGAGTATAAAAGGCAACAATAGTAAGAGCAGACTCTTTGCCCGCAAGAGCAAAAAAGGCGACAAGTACAACAACAAAACCAGACCCCTTGCCCACGTGAGCATAGAAGGTGAGACAACAACAACAATAAAAGTATATTTTTTGCCTGCAAAAGTATAAAAGGCGAAAAGCACATTAACAAAAGTGCACTCCTTGCCTGCACGAGTAGAAAAGGCAACACAGTAACAACAGAAAAGCAGACTCCTTACTCGCATGACTTAAAAGGCTAAATGCTAGCAATAACAAAGGCAGACTCCTTCACTACACGAGTATAAAAGGCGACACCTCAACAACAAGGCATGCTGCTTGCCCTCGTGAGAATAAAAGGTGACACTGCAACAAAAACAAAAGCAGACTCCTTGCCTATATCAGTATGAAAGGCGACAAGGCAACATCAACAAATGCAAACTCCCTGCCAGCACGAGTATGAAAGGAGAGATAGCAATAGAAAAGAATACCCTTTGGCCGCGTGAGTATAAAAGATGAGACGACAGCAACAACAAAACCAGACACCTTGCCCACACGAGCATAAAAGGGGAGGTGGCAACAAAGCATACTCTTTGCTCGCACGATTATAAAAAACGAGACGACAACAACAAAGCATCCTCCTTACTCGCACGAGTATAAAATGTGAGACGGCAACAACAAAATATGTTGCTTGCCTGTATGAGTGTAAAAGGCAAGATAGCAACAACAACAAGACTAGACTCCTTGCCTGTATGCGTGTAAAAGGAGAGGCGACAACAACAATAAAAGTAGACTCTTTGCCTGCAATAGTATAAAAGGCGAAAAGCACAAAAATAAAAGCATACTCCTTGCCCACATGAGTATAAATGGCAAGACGATAATAATAGCAATGCAGGCGCCTAGCCCTCACGAGTATAGAAGGCGAGACGACAGCAACAACAAAAGTAGACTTCCTACCCACAAGAGTATAAAAGGCAAGGCCTTGACAACAAAGCGTACTCCTTGCTTGCTGGAGTGTAAATGCCGAGAAGACAAGAACAAAGGTTGCTGCTTGCCCGTATGAGTATAAGAACGAGATGGCAATAACAGTCAAAGTAGACTCCTTGCTCGCAAGATTATAAAAGGAAAAAATTGCAAAAATAAAAGTATAATCCTTGCCTGCACGAGCATAAAAGGCGAGACGGTGACAATAGCAAAGTAGGCTACTAGCCTGCACAAGTACAAAATGTGAGACAGTAACAATAGCAAAAGTAGACTCCTTGTGCGCAGGAATATAAAAGGAGAAAAGCAAAAAAGTAAATGTATACACCTTGCCTATACGAGTATAAAATGGTAGATGGGAGTAACAGCAAAGCAAACTCCTAACCCTCACGAGTATTGAAGACAAAGCGACAACAACAATAGAAGCAGACTCCTTACCCACAAGAGTAAGCAAGACAGGACGGTAACAACCAAGCATACTCCTTCCACTCATGAGTATAAACGGCAAGACGACAACAACAAAGCAAACTCCTTACTCACACGAGTGTAAAATGCAAGACGGCAGCAACAAAGCATGCTTCTAGCCTACACAAATATGAAAGGCAAGACGGCAACAACAACAAAACCTGACCCGTTACCCACACAAGTATAAAAGCGTGATGGCAACAACAACAACAGCATACTCCTCGTTCACACGAGTATAAAAGGTAAAACGACAACAGCAAAGCATACACTTTAGCCGTATGAGTATAAAAGGCAAGAGGACAACTACAACAAAAGCAGACTCCTTGGCCGTGCGAGTATAAAAGGAGAGGCGACAACAACAACAAAAGCATACTCCTTGCATGCACAAGAATAAAAAGCGAGATGGCAACGACAAATCATACTCCTTGCCCACATGAGTATAAAAGGCAAGTCGGTAACAACAACAAAACTGATATCGTTGCCCGCACGAGTATAAAAGGCAAGATAGCAACAATAACAAAAGTAGACTCTTTGCCCGCAAGAGTACAAAAGGCAAAAAGTCCAACAACAAAAGCATACTCAATGCCCACATGAGTATAAAAGGCAAGGTGATAACAACAGCAAAGCAGACTCCAAACCTGCAAGATTGTAAAAGGCGTGACGACAACAACAACAAAAATAAAATCGTTGCCCGCAAGAGTAAAAAAGGCAGCAAGTGGAACCACAAAACCAGACTTGTTGCCTGCTTGAGCATAAAAATCAAGACAGCAACTGCAGTAAAAGTAGACTCTTTGCCTGCGAGAGTTTAAAAGGTGAAAAGTAAAACAACTAATATATACTCCTTGCCTGCATGACTATAAAAGGAGAGACGGTAACCACAACAAAACTGACTCCTAGCCCGCATGAATTAAAAGGCTAGACATCAACAACAACAAAAGCAGACTCCTTGCCTACAAGAGTATAAAAGGCAAGATAGCAACAACAAAGCATACTCCTTGCCCGCATGGGTATAAACAGCAAGACGATAATAACAAAGCATGCTGCTTGCCTGCACGAGAATAAAAGGCAACACATTAACAACAACAAAAATAGGCTTCTTGCTCATACGAGTATGAAAGGCAAGACTACAACAACAATAAATGCATACTCGTTGCCAACAAGAATATAAAAGGCAACACGACAATAGCAAAGCATACTCTTTGCCCGCATGAGTATAAAAGGCGAGACAACAACAATAACAAAACTAGACTCTTTGCCTGCAAGAGTATAAAAACCAAGAACTACAACAACAATTGTACACTCTTTACTTGCACGAGTGTAAAAGACAAGATGATAGCAGCGACAAAACCAAACGCCCTGCCTGCATGGGTATATAAGGTGAGACAATAATAACAACAAAAGCAGACTCCTTGCCCATAAGAGTATAAAAGGCAAAAAGTAAAAGAACAAAAGTATGCTCTTTGCATGCACTAGTATAAAAGGCGAGACAGCAACAACAGCAAAGTAGAAACCTAGCCTACATGAGTATAAGAGGCAAGACGGCAACAACAACAAAAGCAGACTCCTTGCCCATAACAGTATAAAAGAGGATAAGTACAACAACAACAGTAAAGAGGCGAGTATATGCCTAACACGACCAGCACATGCCTATTCAACGAGTTGGTGCAAGCTGCCAACAATCCATTCATTGGCCTTTTTCAAGCCTTCTTCGGTGGCCAATGCCTTAGCCAATTTTCCCATCACCTTGCTTATGCCCAGCCCATGTCCATGCCCATGCCCATTCTACAAGTCTGTGAAATGTGCCAACAACTCTATCAGGATCTTGGCTCGAGGGTCCAACACCTAACCTCTCCGGTGCTCGGTGCAAGTGTACTGCTGGGGGTTCCTCATTGCGGGCCTCCCCGAACACACTATGCAACTATCTAGCTTCTTGTACGGGGATCAACTTAGGGATTTCCAAGCCTGCACGCTAGCCTCCCAAGCCAGCCCAAGAAAAGTTGAAAAAATGATTTGAGGGGAAAGGGTGGGACGAATCAAAGTGTCAGAGGGTTGAATCTTAGTGGATCGTGGCAGCAAGGCGACTCTGCCACTTACAATACCCCATCGCATATTTAAGTCGTCTGCTAAAGATTCTACCCGTCGATCGGTAGAAATTGTAATTCAAGGTGGCAGCCGCAACTTGTTCGTTGCGGGTGCTTGGCCCACTACATGTGGCTTTGAGGGCCATAGGGCCCCTACTATGGGTCGACAATCGAACGACGAGCGCACGCATCGCTTTTAGCCTGGATTTTGACTTAGAGGCATTCAGTCATAATCCAGCGGGTGATCCTGCCTGACCTGGGGTCGCAATGCGAGAAAGGGTTGGGTTCGTAAGAGTTTGGCGCGATGATGCGGCCTCAAGACACTGTGCCAGGGTCTCTTAACCACCGTTGTCAAGGTGAACGTCGTCGGGGACATGGTTTTTGGGCCAACCGTGATGACGGGCACACGGGAGGCCATCTTCTGCCACCAAATGTAACCCCATCAATTCGGGGGTGGGGTGGGCAATGTTGGGTGACACCTAGGCAAACGTGCCCTTGGCCAGAAGGGTTCGGGCGCAACTTGTGTTCAAAGACTCGATGGTTCACGGGATTCTACAATTCACACCAAGCATCGCATTTCGCTACATTCTTCATCAATGTGAGAGCCAAGATATCCGTTACTGTGAGTCATTTAGATTCTCACTATGGAGGTCCAATGCCTCGACCGCGCTCTGTTCCCGGGGAGACGGGGCATTGCCTTTCAATTTTTTATTTCGTTGGCACGACCTGCGCTGGGGTTTTATTGTTCGTGCCATGGGGGCGACCGGCGAGTGATCGGCCTCACGATAGAGCTGCAGCTTGCGAGTGCCCATGGGCCAATGCACTCCCCACGTCGTGTGATGTTAACTTGTTCGCGGGTCGTTCTGCTAGGCAGAGTTTTGACAATGATCCTTCTGCAGGTTCACCTACGAAAACCTTGTTACGACTTCTCCTTCCTCTAAATGATAAGGTTCAGTGGACTTCTCGTGATGTTGCTGACGACGAACTACCCAGGCCGCCGCGATCCGAACACTTCATCGGACCATTCAATCGGTAGGAACGATGAACGGTGTATACAAAGGGCAAGGAGGTAGCCAACGTGAGCTGATGACTCGTGCTTACTAGGAATTCCTCATTGAAGACCAACAATTGCAATGATCTATCCCCATCACAATGAAATTTCAAAGATTAACCGGGCTTGTCGGCCAAGGCTATAGACTCGTTGAATATATCAGTGTAGCGTGCGTGCAGCCCATAACATCTAAGGGCGTCACAGACCTATTATTGCCTCAAACTTCCTTGGCCTAGAAGGCCATAGTCCCTCTAAGAAGCTGGCCACAGAGGATCACCTCCGCATCTAAGAGTAGATATCTAACAGTCTCAATTAGTGTTCTGTTCATCCTTTCAGCTAAGTCATTCAACTGTGGTGTCTAGGGAGGTGTCCTCTGGTGTTGAATCCCATGAGTCTGACAATATTGATCAAATGGGCCACTATACTCACCACTATTATCAGTACGGACACATTTCAGCTTCTTTCCTGTTTGTCTCTCAATCAAGGCATAAAATTTCTTGAAAATATCAAAAACCGGAGCCTTAGTCTTCAAAGTGTCGACCCAATGCTTCTTAGAGTGATCATCAATAAAAGTCACAAAATTAAGAGCACCACTAAGTGAGCGTACCTTCAAAGGACCACAGACATCAGAATGCACCAACTCAAGCAACTTTGACTTCCTAGAAGGTGGGTGACTCTTGAATGTAAATCTAGTTTGTTTCATAACCAAACAGTAAGGACACTTTTTCAAAATCGCACTCCTCAAACCTGGAAGCTGGTTTTTCCCTGTCGAGTAATTATCCCATTTTCACTCATATGGTTGAGCCGCTTATACCACAACTCAGTGGTTTTCTCGTTCTCCACTGCATTCACAACATTTCTGAAGATGAAAGCCTGTATGATATATAAACTAGAGCATTTTTTTATCACTGACCACAATCAGGGAGCCTTTAATAAGTTTCCACTAACCATCACTGAAGGTACTGTAATAACCTTCATCATTACGTCTGCCCATTGATGCGGGCCTTAAGATTGCTTTTGTTGTTGGACTTTTTGCCTTTTATAAACTTGTAGGCAAGGAATCTACTTTTCATGTTGTTCTTGTCTCGCTTTTTATACTCGTGCAGGCAAGGGTACTAGTTTTGTTGTTGTTATTCTCATGCAGGTAAGGGACATACTTTGTTATTGTCATCTCACCTTTTATACTCTTGCGGGCAAGGAGTATGCTTTGTTGTTGTCGTCTCACCTCTTATACTCATGCGTGCAAGGAGTATGCTTTTGTTGTTGTTGCCATCTCCCTTTTTATATTCGCATGGACAAGGAGTCTGCTTCCATTGTAGTTGTCCTCTTGCCTTTTGTGATTGATTGGGTAAGGACTATAGTTTTCTTGTTGTACTTGTAGTCTTTACACTCTTGTGGGCAAAGAGCTTGCCTTTGTTGTCGTTGTCATCTCACCTTTTATACTCGTGTGGTCTAATCTTTTATACCCGCATGGGCAAGCAGTCCAGTTTTGTTGTTGTTGCTGTTTCGACTTTTACACTCGTGCAGGTAAGGTGCATGCTTTCTTGTTGCCGTCTCGGCTTTTATACTCTTGTTGGCAAGGTGCATGCTTTGCTGTTGTCGTCTCACCTTTTATACCCACGCGTGTGAGGAGTATACTTTTACTGTTGTTGCCGTCTCACCTTTTATACTCACATGGGCAAGGAGTCTACTTTTGTTGTAGTTGTCCTCTCACCTTTTATACTCGGTCGGGTAAAGAGTATACTTTTGTTGTTTTACTTATCCTCTTTTATACTATTACGGCAATGACTCTACTTTTGTTGTTGTTGCCATTTTGCCTCTTATACTCATGTAGGCTAGGTGTCTACTTTGCTGTTGTTGCTGTCTCGCCTTTTATTCTAGTGCAGGCAAAAAGCATACTTTTTTTTTATACTTTTTGTCTTTTATACTCTTACGGGTAAGGAGCCTACTTTTGTTGTTATTATTGTCTCGCCTTATATACCCGTGCAGGCAAGGCATTTGGTTTTGTTGTTGCCATCATCTTGTCTTTTATACTCGTGTAGGTAAAGAGTGTACAATTGTTGTTGTAGTTCTTGGTTATTATGCTCTTGCAGGCAAGGAGTTTGGTTTTGTTATTGTTGTCGTCTTGCCTTTTATACTCATGCGGGCAAAGAGTATGCTTTGCTATTGTCGTGTTGCCTTTTATATTCTTATTGGCACCGAGTATGCATTTATTGTTTTTGTAGTCTTGCCTTTCATACTCGTATGAGCAAGAAGCCTGTTTTTGTTGTTGTTAATGTGTTCCCTTTTATTCTCGTGCAGGCAAGCAGCATGTTTTGTTATTGTCGTCTTGCTGTTTATAACCAAGCGGGCAAGGAGTATGCTATGTTGTTGCTATCTTGCCTTTTATACTCTTGTAGGCAAGGAGTCTGCTTTTGTTGTTGTTGATGTCTAGCCTTTTAATTCAAGCAGGCTAGGAGTTAGTTTTATTGTGGTTACCGTCTCTCCTTTTATAGTCATGCAGGCAAGGAGTATACTTTAGTTGTTTTACATTTCACCGTTTAAACTCTTGCAGGCAAAGAGTCTACTTTTACTGCAGTTGTTGTCTCGACTTTTATGCTCAGGTAGGCAACAAGTCTGGTTTTGTTGTTGTACTTGTTGCCTTTTTTTCTCTTGCGGGCAAGGAGTTTGTTTTTGTTGTTCCTACCGTCGCGCCTTTTACACTCATGCGGGTTAGGAGTCTGCTTTGCTATTGTGATCGCCTCGCCTTTTATACTGTTGTGTGCATTGAGTATGCCTTTGTTGTTGGACTTTTTGCCTTTTATACTCTTGCAGGCAAAGAGTCTACTTTTGCTGTTGTTGCTATCTTGCCTTTTATACTCGTTCTGACAACGATATTAGTTTTGTTGTTGTTACCAACTCGCCTTTTATACTCATGCGGGCAAGGAGTATGCTTTGCCGTTGTCGTCTCACCTTTTATTCTTGTGCGTGTAAGGAGTATACTTTTGTTGTTGTTATCGCCTCTCCCTTTATACTCGCATGGCCAAGGAGTATGCTTTTGTTGTAGTTGTCCTCTTGCCTTTTATACTCGTACGGCTAAAGTGTATGCTTTGCTGTTGTCGTTTCACCTTTTATACTCGTGCGAGCAAGGAGTATACTGTTGCTGTTGCCATCATGCTTTTATACTTGTGTGGGTAAGGGGTCAGGTTTTGTTGTTGTTGCCCTCTGGCCTTTCGTATTTGTGCGCGCTAGAAGCATGCTTTGTTACTGCCGTCTTGCATTTTGCACTCGTGTGACTAAGGAGTTTGCTTTGTTGTTGTCGTCTTGCCATTTATACTCATGAGTGCAAGGAGTATGCTTTGTTGTTGTCATCCTGCCTTGCATACTCTTGTGGGTAACGAGTCTACTTCTGTTGTTGTTATCGCTTTGCCTTTTGTACTCGTGAGGGTTAGGCGTTTACTTTGTTGTTGCTACCGTCTACCATTTTATACTCGTATAGGCAAGGAGTCTACGTTTACTTTTTGCCTTTTATATTCCTGCGTACAAAGAGTATACTTTTGTTATTGTTACTATCTCACATTTTGTACTCGTGCAGGCTGGCAGCCTACTTTGCTATTGTCACCGTCTCGCCTTTTATGCTCGTGTAGGCAAGGATTATACTTTTATTTTTGCATTTTTTGCCTTTTATAATCTTGCGAGCAAGGAGTGTAATTTAACTGTTATTGCCATCTCGTTTTTATACTCATACGAGCAAGCAGCAACCTTTGTTCTTGCTGTCTCGGCATTTATACTCCCGAAAGTAAGGAGTACGCTTTGTTGTCAAGGCCTTGCCTTTTATACTCTTGTGGGTAAGGAGTCTGCTTTTGTTGTTGTTGTCGTCTCGCCTTCCATACTCGCGAGGGCTAGGCGCCTGCTTTGCTATTATTATCGTCTTGCCATTTATACTCATGTGGGCAAGGAGTATGCTTTTATTTTTGTGCTTTTCGCCTTCTATATTATTGCTAGCAAAGAGTCTACTTTTGTTGTTGTTGTCACCTCTCCTTTTAAACTCATAAGGGCAAGGAGTCTAGTCTTGTTGTTGTTGCTGTCTTGCCTTTTGCACTCGTACCGGCAAGCAGCATACTTTGTTGTTGCCGTCTCATATTTTATACTCGTGCGAGTAAGGAGGATGCTTGGTTGTTGTCATCTCGTCTTTTATACTCGTGCGAGCAAGGAGTATGCTTTGTTGCCGCCTCCCCTTTTATGCTCGTGTGGGCAAGGTGTTTAGTTTTGTTGTTCCTGCCGTCTCATCTTTTATACTCACGCGGGCAAGGGGTAAGCTTTTCTATTGCTATCTCTCCTTTTATGCTCGTGCTGGCAGGGAGTATGCATTTGTTGATGTTGCCTTCTCGCCTTTTATTCTCACGAGGGCAAGTAGCATGCCTTGTTGTTGACGTGTCGCCTTTTATACTCGTGTAGCGAAGGAGTCTACTTTTGTTGTTGCTGGCATTTAGCCTTTTAAGTCATGCGGGCAAGGAGCCTGCTTTTCTGTTGTTATTATGTTGCCTTTTCTACTCGTGCGAGCAAGGAGTACACTTTTGTTAATGTGCTTTTCGCCTTTTATGCTGTTGTTGGCAAAAAATATACTTTTGTTGTTGTTGCTGTCTCACCTTTTATGCTCATGTGGGCAAGGGGTCTGGTTTTGTTGTTGTACTTGTCGCCTTTTTGCTCTTGTGGGCAAAGAGTCTATTTTTACTGTTGTTGCCGTCTCGCCTTTTATACTCGTGCGGGTTAGGAGTCTGCTTTGCTATTATTCTCGTCATGCCTTTTATACTAGTGCTGGCAAGTAGCATAATTTTGTTGTTTTACTTTTTGCCATTTATGCTCTTGTGGGCACATAGTCTGTTTTTGTTGATGTTGATGTCTCACCTTGTATGCTCATCCAGGCAAGAATTCTATTTTTCCTATTGTTACCGACTCGCCTTTTATACTCGTTCGAGCAAGGAGTATGCTTTGTTGTTGCTGACAAGCCTTTTATACTCATGCGAGCAAGGAGTATGCTTTTGTTGTTGTTGTCGTCTTACCTTTTATACTTGTACGGGCAAGGAGTCTGGTCTTGTTGTTGTTGCTGGCTCACCTTTTATACTCGTGCGGGCAATGAGCATGCTTTGTTGTTGTTGTCCTTCCTTTTATACTCATACGAGCAAGGAATATGGTTTGTTGTCGAGGTCTCGCCTTTTATACTTGTGCGGGTAAGGAGTATGCTTTTGTTGTTGCTGTCATTCAAGCAAGGAGTCTGGTTTTGTTGTAGTTGTCGCCTTGCCTTTTATACTTGTGCCGCTAAGTAGTATGCTTTTGTTGTTTTTTTCATCTCACCTTTTATACTCGTGCAGGCAAAGAGTCTGGTTTTGTTGTTGTCGCTGTCTTGCCTTCAATACTCACGTGGGCAAGGGGTTAGTATTTGTTGTTGCTGCCTTTTATGCTCGTGCAGGCAAGGGGTATGCTTTGTCGTTGCCATCTCGCCTTTCCTACTCGTGCGAGCAAGGAGAATGCTTTTGTAGTTGTCGCTTTTGTAGTCTGGTTTTGTTGTTGTCGTCTTGCCTTTTATATTCGTGCGGGCAAGCATCATGCTTTATTGCAGCTGTCTCACCTTTTATAGCCGTGCAGGCTAAGAGTATGCGTTGTTACTGCCCTCTCGCCTTTTATACTCTTCCAAGCAAGGAGTCTATTTTTGTTGTTGATGTTGTGTTCTCGCTAGTGAGGGCTACGCGTCTGCTTTGCTGTTGCCATCTCTCCTTTTATACTCATGCGGGCAGGGAGTATGCTTTTGTCATTATTGTTGTCGTCTCGCTAGTGAGGGCTAGGTGCTTGCTTTGATGTTGTTGTCTCGCCATTTATACCTGTACGGGCAAGGAGTCCGGTTTTGTTGTTGTTGTCGTCTTGCCCTTTTATACTCATATGGGCAAACAATATGCTTTGTTGTTGCCGTCTTGCCTTTTATACTCGTGCAGGCGAAAAGTATGCTTTGTTGTTACCGTCTCGTCTTTTGTATTCTTGCAGGCAAGGAGTCTACTTTTGTTGTAGTTGCGGTCTTACCTTTTACACTCTAGTGGGCTAGAAGTCTACTTTGTTGTTGCTACTGTCTCACCTTTTATACTTGTGTAGGTGAGGAGTATGCTTTAGTTGTTGTGCTTTTAGCCCTTTACACCTTTGCGGGCAAGGAGTCTGGTTTTGTTGTTGTTGTTGTCCTGCCTGTAATGGTCATGCTAGTAAAGAGTCTGGTTTGGTTGTTGTTGTTGTCTCACCTTTTGTACTCGTGTGGGCATGAAGTATTCTTTTGTTGTTGTAGTTTTCGCTTTTTGTACCCTTGTGGGAAAGGAGTCTAGTTTTGCTATTGTTGTCGTCTTGCCTATTATACTCGTGCGGGCAAGGAGTAAACTTTTGTTGTTGTACTTTTCGCTCTTTATATTCTTTTGGGCAAGGAGTCTACTTTTGCTGTTGTTGCCGTCTCATCCTTACAACTGTGCGGACAAAGAGTCTAGTTTTGTTGTTGATGTTGTCTCGCATTTTATTCTCAGGGGGTCGAGGAGTATACTTTTTCTGTTGCATTTGTCACTTTTTATACTCTTACAGCCAATGAGACTGCTTTTTTTGATATTGTCGTCTCGCATTCTATGCATGTATAGGCTAGGAGTCTGCTTTCCTATTATCGCTGTCTCGCCTTTCATACTCTTGTAGACAGGTATGTTTTGCTGTTGCCATCTTGCCTTTTATACTCGTGCGGGCAACGAGTAAGCTTTAATGTTGCCTTCTCGACTTTTATACTTGTGCGGGTAAGAAGCATGCGTTGCTGTTGCCCCCTTGCCGTTTATACTCCTACAGGCAAGAAATACTGTTTTGTTGTTGTTTGTCGTCTCGTCTTTTATACTTGTACGGGTAAGGAGTTTGGTTTTGTTGTTGTTGCCTTCTCGCCTTTTATACTCGTGCGGGTAAGAAGCGTGCGTTGCTGTTGCCCCCTTGCCGTTTATACTCCTACAGGCAAGAAATATTGTTTTGTTGTTGTTTGCCGTCTCGTCTTTTATACTTGTATGGGTAAGGAGTCTGCTTTTGTTGTTGTTGACGCCTTGCCTATTCTACTCGTGCGGGCAGGGAGTATGCCTTTTTTGTCGTTACCCATGTTGCCTTTTATACTCGTACGGGCAAGAAGTCTGGTATGTTGTTGTTGCCGTCGGGCCTTTTGTACTCGTTCGAGCAAGAAGCATGATTTGTTGTTGCCATATTGCCTTTTATACTCGTGTGGGCAAGGTATATGCTTTGTTGTTGCTGTCTTACTTTTTATACTCGGGCAAGTGAGGAGTATACCTTCATTGTTGTACTTTTTGCTTTTTATACTCTCGCTGGTAAGTAGTTTAGTTTTGTTGTTATTGCCTTCTTGCCTTTTATACTCGTGCAGGCAAAGAGTATACTTTTGTTGATGCACTTTTTGCCTTTTATACTCTTGCGGGCAGGGAGTCTACTTTTATTATTGTTGCCATCTTGCCTTTTATGCTCGTGTGGGCAAGTAGTCTGGCTTTGTTGTTGTTGCTGTCTCGCCTTTTATACTCGTGTTTGCAAGAAGTATACTTTTGTTATTGTGCCTTTTGCCTTTTATACTCTTGCGGGCAAGGAGTCTCCTTTTATTGTTGTTGTCGTCTCGCCTTTCTTACTCATGCGAGTTAGGAGTCTGCTTTGCTATTATTAGCATCTCAACTTTCATATTCGTGCGGGCAGAGTGTATAGTTTTGTTATTGTTTGCCGTCTCGCCTTTTGTAATCATGTGGGCAATGACTATACTTTTGTGGTTGTACTTTTTGCCTTTTATACGGTTGTGGGCAAAGAGTTTGCTTTTATTGTTGTTACTGTCTCGCCTTTTATACCCATGCAGACAAATAGTATGGTTTTGTTGTTGTTGCCCTCTCGCCTTTTATACTCATGCGGGCAAGGAGTGTGCTTTTGTTATTGTTATTGTCTCACGTTCTATACTCGTGCGGGCCAGGAGCATGCTTTGTTGTTGTTGCTGTCTCGCCTTTTATACTCATGCGGGCAAGGAGTATACTTTTGTTGTTGTACCTTTTGCCTTTTATACACTAGCGAGCAAAGAGCATGCTTTTGTTGTTGTTACACCTGTGCGGGTAAGGAGTCTGGTTTTGTTGTTGTTGCCGTCATGCCTTTTATGCTCGTGTGGGAAATGAGTGTACTTTGCTGTTGCCGCCTCACCTTTTATATTCATGCGGGCAGGGAGCGTTCCTTTGTTAATGTTGTCGTCAAAACTTTTATACTTCTAAGGGCAAGGAATTTGGTTTTGTTATTGTTGTCGTGTCGCCTTTTATGGTCGTGAGGGTGAGGAGCATGCTTTGTTGTTGCTGTCTCACCTTTTATACTCATGCAACTAAGGAGTATCCTTTGCTATAGTCATCGCACCTTTTATACTTGTCCAGGCAAAGACTATGCTTTTGTTGTTGTTGCCATCTCAATGTTTATACTTGTACGGGCAAGTAGTTGAGATTTGTTGTTTCTGTCTCAACTTTTATACACGCCTTTTATACGTGTGCAGGTAAGGAATATGCTCTGCTGTTACCGTATCGCCTTTTAAGCTCATGCAGGCAAATAGTATGCTTTGCTGTTGCTGTCTTGTATGGACAAGGGGTCTAGTTTTGTTGTCATTACCCTCTTGCCTTTTATACATGTGCGGGCAAGCAGCATGCTTTGTTGTTGTCGTCTTGCCTTTTATACTCGTGTAGACATGGAGTTTGCTTTGTTGTTGCTTTCTCAACTTTTATACACTTGCAGGCAAAGTGTCTGGTTTTGTTCTTGTTGCCATCTCAATTTTTATACTCGTTTCGGCCAGGAGTATGATTTGCTGATGTTATCTCACCTTTTACAGTCATGCGAGCAAAGGGTATGCTTTTGTTGTTCTTACTGTCTCGCCTTTTACGCTTGTGCGGGCAAGGATTCTTGTTTGTGTTGTTTTCATCTTGCCTTTCATACATGTGTGGGGTAAGAGTATGCTTTGCTATTGTCATCTCGCCTCTTATACTCGTGCGAGCAAAGAATGTGCTTTTGTTGTTGTTGCCATTTCGTATTTTATACTTGTACAGCCAAGGAGTGTGGTTTTGTTGTTGTTTTCATCTTGCCTTTTATACTCGTGCGGGCGAGGAGCATACTTTTTAGTTGTCATCTTGCCCTGCATACTCTTGCGTGAAAGGAATATGCTTTACTATTGTTGTCTTGCCTTTTACACTCATGCGGGCAAGGAGTATGCTTTTGTTGTTATTGCTGTCTCAACTTTTATACGCGTACGGGCACTGAGTTTGGTTTTGTTGTTATTGTCGTCTCATCCTTTACACTCGTGCGGGCAGGGAGTATGCTTTGTTGTTGTTATCTTGTCTTTTATATTTTTGCAAGCAAGGAGTATGCTTTACTGTTGCCGTCTCGCCTTTTATACAATTGACGGAAAGGAGTACGCTTTATACTCATGCAGGCAAGGAGTATGCTGTGTAGTTGCTGTCTCGCCTTTTATACCCATGTGAGCAAGGAGCATCCTTTTGTCGTTGTTGTCATCTTGCCTTTTATACTCATATGGCAAGGAGTCTGGTTTTGTTGTTGTTGCCATCTCGCCATTTATACTCATGCGGGCAAGGGGTATACCTTTGTTTTTGTACTTTTTGCCTTTTATACTCATGCAGGCAAGGAGTTTGCTTTGCTATTGTTACCATCTCACATTTTACACTCTTGCGAGCAAGGAGTATACTTTTGTTGTTGTACTTTTTGCCTTTTATACTCTTGCGAACAAGGAGTCTAGTTTTGTTGTTGTTTTCGTCTCGCCTTTTATCGTTGTGGGGGCAAGGAGTGTAGTTTTGTTGTTGCTACCATCCTACCTTCTATACTTGGGAAGGCAACGAGTGTATTTTCGTTGTTGTGCTTGTCATCTTTTATGCTCTTGCAAGCAAGCAGCCTGGTTTTGTTGTTTTTGCCTTCTCGCCTTTTACACTAGTGCGAGCTAGGAGTCTGCTTTCCTGTTTTTGCCGTCTTGCCTTTTTGAACGAGTGTAATAAGGTGTATACTTTTCTTGTTGTACTTTTCGCTTTTATACTCTTGCGGCTAATGAGTCTAATTTTGCTGTTGTTACTGTCTCGCATTTTATACCTATGTAGGCAAAGAGTCTGGTTTTGTTGCTATTGCGGCCTCACCTTTTATACTCTGGCAGACAAGGTGTCTACTTTTTTTGTTGTGTTTGTTGCCTTTTATACTCTTGCAGGCAAGGAGTTTACTTTTTTTGTTTTTGCCTTCTCGCCTTTTGCACTCGTGCGGGCTAGGAGTCTGCATTGCTGTTGTTGCCATGTTGCTTTTTATATACGCGCAAGAAAGAGTATACTTTTCTTGTTGTACGTTTTGCCTTTTAAGCTCTTGCAGGCATGGAGTCTACTTATGTTGTTGTTACTATCTCGCATTTTATACCTGTGCTAGCAAAGAGTCTGGTTTTCTTGCTATTGCCGCCTTGCCTTTTACACTCGTGCAGGCAAGGAGTATGCTTTGCTATTGCCATCTTGCCTTTTATGCCCGTGCAAGCAAAGAGTATACTTTTGTTGTTGTTGTCATCTCCCCTTTCATGCTCGTACGGGCAAGGAGTCTAATTTTGTTGTTGTTGCAGTCTCTCCTTTTATACTCAAGCGGGCGAGGAGAATGCTTTGTTCTTGTTGTCTTGCCTTTTATACTCGTGCGGGCTAAAAGAATGCTTTGTTGTTGCCGTCTTGCCATGGTACTTGTGTTAGCAAGGAGTATGCTTGTTTTTGCCATCTCGTCGTGGTACTCATGCGGGTAAGGAGTACGCTTTGTTTTTTCCACCTCACCTTTTAAACTCTTGCATGGAAAGAGTATGCTTTGCTGTTACCATTGCCATTTTGCATTTTATACTCGTACAAGCAGGGAATCGTCTCGCCTTTTATACTCGCACGGGTAAGGCGTTGCTATTGCTGTCGCCTTTTATATCGCGTGGCAAAGGTGTATGCTTTGTTCTTCTCGTCTCGCCTTTTATACTTATGCGGGTAAGGAGTATGCCTTGTTGTTGTCGTGTCACCTTTCACACTCGTACGAGCAACAAGTATGCTTTTGTTATTGTTGTCGTCTCACTTTTTATACTCGTACAGACAAGGAGTTTGGTTTTGTTCTTGCTATCGTCTCGCCTTTCTTACTCGTGCAGGCAAGCAACACATTTTACTGTTGCTGTCTCGCATTTTATACTCACAAGGACAGGGAGTCTAGTTTCGAACTTGTTGTCGTCTCGCCTTTTTACTCATGCAAGCAAACAACATGCTTTGTTGTTACTGTCTTGCCTTTTATACTTGTAGGACAAAAAGTATGCTTTGTTGTTGTCGTCTCACTTTTTATACTCTTGCAGGCAAGGATTCTGGTTTTCTTGTTGTTGTTGTCATCTCATCTTTATACTCGTGTGGGCTAGGGGTATACTTTGTTATTGCTACCGTCTTCACTTTTATACTCGTGTGGTCTGCTTTTGTTGTTGTTGTCGTCTCGTCTTTATACTCGTACGGGTTAGGAGTATTCTTTGTTATTGCTACCATCTCCACTTTTATACTCGTGCGGGCATGGAGTATACTTTTGTTGTTGTACCTTTTCCCTTTTATACTCCTGCTAGTAAAGAGTCTACTTTAGTTGTTTTTGCCATCTTGCCTTTTATCTTCGTGCGAGCAAGGACTTTTGTTTTGTTGCTATTGCCGTCCCACATTTATACTCATGCGGGCTAGGAGTATACTTTTGTTGTTGTGCTTGTCGCCTTTCATACTCCTGCCGGCAAGGACTCTGCATTTGTTGTTTGTGTTGTCTTGCCTTTTAAAATCGTGCGGGCTAGGAGTTTGATTTGCTATTGTTACTGTCTTGCCTTTTTTACTCATACAGGCAAGTAGTATAATTTTGTTGTTGTACTTTTCACCTTTCATACTCTTGTGGGCAAAGAGTCTGCTTTTGTTGTTGTTACTGTCTCGCTTTTATACCCGTGCAGGCAAGGAGATTGATTTTGTTGTTGTTGTCGTCTCGCCTTTTATTCTTGTGCAGGTAAGGAGTATGCTTTGTTGTTGCAGTCTCGCCTTTTAAACTCGTGCCGGTAATGAGTATACTTTACTGTCGTCGTCTCGCCTTTTTTACTCGTGCAAGTAAAGAGTATGCTTTTGTTGTTCTGGCCATCTCACCTTTACACTCGTATGGGAAAGGAATCTACATTTATTATTTTTGCTGTCTTGCCTTTTATACTCGTACGGGTGAGGAACATGCTTTGTTGTTGTTGTCTCGCCTTTTATGCTTATAGGAGCAAAGAGTATACTTTTGTTGTTGTACATTTTGTCTTTTATACTCTTACAGGCAAGGTGTCTGCTCTTATTGTTGTTACTATCTTGCCTTTTATACCCATGTAGGCAAGAAGCCTAGTTTTGTTGTTGTCGTCGTCTCGCCATTTATTCTTGAGTGGGTAAGGAGTGTGCTTTGCTGTTGCCGTCTTGTTCTTTAGTTGTGTGGGCAAAGAGTCTAATTTTGTTTATGCTGCCAACTCGCCTTGTAGGCAAGAAGCAAGCTTTACTATTGTCGTCTCGTTTTTTATACTTGTATGGGCTAGGAGTGTGCTTTTGTTGTTGTTGCCATCTTGCCTTTTATACTCTCGCGGGCATGGAGTCTGCATTTGTTGTGGTTGCTGTCACGTTTTTATGCTCACACAGGCTAGGAGTATGCTTTGTTGTTGCTACTGTTTTCCCTTTTATACTCATGTGGGAAAAGAGTATACTTTTGTTGTTGTACATTTTGCCTTTTATACTCTAGCGGGCAAGGAGTCTACTTTTGCTGTTGTTGCCGTCTCGCCTTTTATCTTCGCATGGGCAAGGACTCTGGTTTTGTTGTTCTTGTCGTCTTGCCCTTTATACTCCAACGTCCTAGGAGTATACTTTTGTTGTTGTGATTGTTGCCTTTCATACTCTTGCGGGCAAGGAGTCTTCATTTGTTGTTTTTGTTGTCTAGCCTTTAAACTCGCATGAGCTACAAATCTTTTTTGCTGTTATTACCATCTCTCTATTTATACTTGTGCGGGTAAGGAGTAAACTTTTCTTATTGTACCTTT
>CM075454.1:2484014-2521514 GCA_037832335.1 Carallia pectinifolia | reverse complement strand
AGAAACTTCGGAGGGAACCAGCTACTAAACGGTTCGATTAGTCTTTCGCCCCTATACCCAAGTCAGATGAACGATTTGCAGGATAGTATCGCTGCGGGCCTCCACCAGAGTTTCCTTTGGCTTTGCCCTGCTCAGGCATAGTTCACCATCTTTCGGGCCCAAACAAGCATGCTCTCACTCGAACCCTTCTCAGAAGATCAAGGTCGATCGGCAGTGCAACCCTCGAGGGGATCCTGCCAAGTCAGCTTCCTTGTGCCTTACGGGTTTACTCGCCCGTTGACTCGCACACATGTCAGACTCCTTGGTCCGTGTTTCAAGACGGGCTGAATGGGGAGCCCGCAGGCCGACGCCTGGAGCGCACGATTCCCGAGGCACGCCGTGACAGTGCGTTGTGTCCACGATCACGAGGGCGACGTCTCCTCAGACATTTCAAGGGCCCGGGCTTGGGACGCCCCTACAATCCGCGTCGGTCCACGCCCCAAGCCGATCGACGAACCGGCTCTCATCATTCCTTATCTGACCGAGGTGCATCGCCGGCCCCCATCCGCTTCCCTCCCGACAATTTCAAGCACTTTTTGACTCTCTTTTCAAAGTCCTTTTCATCTTTCCCTCGTAGTACTTGTTTGCTACTGGTCTCTCGCCCGTATTTGGCCTTGGACAGAATTTACTGCCCGATTGGGGCTGCATTCCCAAACAACCTGACTCGCAGACAGCGCCTAGTGGTACGACAGGGTCCGTTCACTACGACGCTCTCACCCTCTCTAGCGACCCCTTTTAGGGGACTTGGGCCCGGTTCGCCGTTGAGGACGCTTCTCCAGATTACAGTTCGAACGCTAGGGGAGCCCAATTCTCAAGCTGGGCTGTTCCCGATTCGCTCTCTGTTACTAAGGGAATCCCCGTAAGTTTATTTTCCTCCACTTATTGATATGCTTAAACTCAGCGAGTAATCCTACCAGACTTGGGGTCGTAATGCGAGAAAGGGTCCGGTTTGTCAGAGTTCGGAGCGACGACGCGGTCGCACGACACTGTGCCAGGGTTCTCAACCACCATTGTCGAGGCGAACATTGTCGGGGACATGGTTTTTGGGCCAATCGTGATGCCGAGCGCACGGGAGGCCATCTTCAGCCTCCGAATGCAACCCCATCAATTCGGGGGTGGGGTGGGCAATGTTGTGTGACACCCAGGTAGGGACGTAGTCAACACTTGCTGATGACTTGCGTTTACTACGAATTCCTCGTTGAAGACTAACAATTACAATTATCTATCCCCATCACGATGATATTTCAAAGATTACCCAGGCCTGTCGGCCAAGGTTATAGACTCGTTGAATACATCAGTGTAGCTCGCGTGTGAACATGCCCAGCACATGCCCATTCAACGAGTCGGTGCAAGTTGCCAACAATCCATTTCTTGGCCGTTTTCAAGCTCTCTTCGGTGGCATCACAGACCTGTTATTGCCTCAAACTTCCTTAGTCTAGAAGGCCATAGTCCCTCTTGCAAACATGCCCAGCACATGCCCATTCAACGAGTCGGTGCAAGTTGCCAACAATCCATTTCTTGGCCGTTTTCAAGCTCTCTTCGGTGGCTAATGCCTTGGCTGATTTTCCCATCACCTTGCTTGTTGACATGCCCAGCCCATGTCTATGTCCATCTCCATGACCATTCAATGAGTAGGTGCAATGCGCCAACAACTCTATTACGCTCTTCGCTCGAGAGTCTAACACCTAACCTCTCTAGTGCTTGGTGTAACCATGCTGGTAGGGGTTCCTCATTGCGAGCCTCCACAAACACCCGATGCAACTATCAAGCATATTGTGTAGGGCCCAACTTAGAGATTTCCAAGTCCGAATGCTAGGCTCCTAGCCAACTCAAGAAAAGTTGGAATAGTGATATGAAGGGAGAGGGTGGGACGAATCGAAGCGACAAAGGGCTGAATCTCAGTGGATCATGGCAACAAGGTCACTCTGCCACTTACAGTACCTTGTGGCATATTTAAGTCATTTGCAAAGGATTCTACTCGTCGATCAGTAGAAATTATAATTCAAGGCGGCAACCGCAAACTCGTCCACTGCGGGTGCTTCGCCCACGACACGTGCCTTTAGGGGCCATAAGGATCCTACTGTGGGTCGGCCGTCAAACGACGGGCGCACGCGTCGCTTCTATCCTAGACTCTAACTTAGAGGCATTCAATCATAATCTAGCGCATGGTAACTTCGTACCACAAGCTTTTCAACCAAGCACGATGACCAACTGTGTAAATCAACGGTTCTTATCATACTAGGTTGGATTACTATTGCGATGTCGTTATTAGTAGGGTCAAACTAACCTGTCTCACGATAATCTAAACCCATCCCATGTTCCATATTGGCGGGTGAACAATCCAACACTCGGTGAATTCTGCTTCACAATGATAGGAAGAGCCGACATCAAAGGATCAAAAAAGCAACATCGCTATGAACGCTTGGCTGAAACAAGCCAGTTACCCCTGTGGTAACTTTTCGACACAACTCTAGCTTCAAATTTTGAAGGTCTAAAGGATCAATAGGCCACGCTTTCACGATTTGTATTCGTATTGGAAATCAGAATCAAACGAGCTTTTACCCTTCTGTTCCACATGAGATTTCTGTTCTTATTGAGCTGATCTTAGGATACCTGCGTTATCTTTTAATGGAAGTGTTGTCCCAGCCAAACTCTCTACTTGACAATGTCTTCCACTCGGATCAGCCCGGCGAACAGCGTTCGCTCCAAAAAGAAGGGCAACGCCTCGCCTCTAATTTACGGAATAAGTAAATAACATTAAAAGTAGTCGTATTTCACTTTTGCCAGGGGACCGGCTCCCACTTATCCTACACCTCTCAAGTCGTTTCACAAATTCAGACTAGAGTCAAGCTCAACAACGTCTTCTTTCCACACTAATTCCACAAAGCCCTTTCCCTTGGCTGTGGTTTTGCTGGATAGTAGACAGGGACAGTGGGAATCTCATTATAGTTACTCTCGTGAGGCATTTGGCTACCTTAAGAGAGTCATAGTTACTCCCACCATTTACCCGCGCTTGGTTGAATTTCTTCACATTGACATTCAGAGCATTGGGCAGAAATCACATTGCGTTAGCATTTGGAGGGACCATCGCAATGCTTTTTTTTTAATTAAACAGTCGGATTCCCCTTATCAGCACTAGCTTTGAGTCCACTGTTCGATGCCCAGGGAAGGCCCCAAAGTGGCCGTCCCCAGACCCTTACCCGGCTGTCACACGAAGACCAGCTCTCGTCACAGGAGCAGCTCGAGCAATCTACTGACAATCGATGGGCTCAGGGTTGGTACCCTCGAGCCCAGTCCTCAGAGCCAATCCTTTTCTCAAGGTAATGGATCTATTTTCCTGACTTCCCTTGCCTACATTGTTCCTTTGACTAGAGGCTGTTCACCTTGGAGACCTAATGCAGTTATTAGTATGACCAGGCGTGGTAGGCACTCAGTCCTCTGGATTTTCAAGGGCCGTTGCGGATCACCAGACACCACGAGACGTGCAATTCTTTTCTAGCCGCTGGACCCTACCTCTGACTAAGTCGTTTCCAGGGTGGTCAGGCTGTTAAACAGAAAAGAAAACTCTTCCTGAGGCCCTCGCCGATGTCTTCGGACTCCTTAATGTTGTCGTAAGTTGCCACATCCCAGTGCGAGACTTTTAACTTTATTCCCTTTCAAAGCTCAAACTCGGAAGTGCTGTCGGATGGGCTTTCCTAGTCTTTTAGGATCGACTAATCCATGTGAGGGCGAGCGATGTGTCCACAATCGCAGGGGCAGCATCTCCTTGGGTGTTTCAAGGGCTTGGGCTTGGGACACCCCAGCAATCTGAGTTGGTCCATGCCTCGAGCCCATTGGCGAACCGGCTCTTCCTGTTCTGTATCCGAATAAGGCGCATAGCCGGCCACCATCTGTTTCCCTCCCGACAATTTTGAGCACTCTTTGACTCTCTTTTCAAAGCCCTTTTCATCTTTCTCTCGCGATACTTGTTCGCTATTAGTCTCTCGCCCATATTTGGTCTTGGACGGAGTTTAACGCTTGATTGGGGCTACATTCCCAAACAACCATACTCATAGACAGCGCCTCGTGGTACGACAGGGTCTGGGCACAACGGGGCTCTCACCCTCTCTAGTGCCACCTTCCAGGGGACTTGGGCCCAATCCTTTGCTAAGGACGCTGCTCCAGACTACAATTCAAATGTTGGAGGTGTCTGATTCTCAAGCTGGGCTATTCTGGGTTTGCTCATCATTACTATGGGAATCCTCATAAGTTTCTTTTCCTTCACTTATTGATATGCTTAAACCGAGTGGGTGATCCCACCTAACCTAGGGTCACGATGTGAGAAATGGCCAAGTTCATCAAAGTTTTAAGCGACGACACGGCCGCATGACACAGTGCGAGGGTCTCTCAACCACTGTTTTTGAGGTGAACATTGTCAGGGACATGGTTTTTGGGCCAACCGAGATGCTGAGCAGACAGGAGGCCATCTTCTGCCACCAAGCGCAACCCCATCTCTTTGGGGGTCGGGTGGGCAATGTTGTGTGACACCTGGGCAGACGTGCCCCTGGCCAGAAGGCTTCAAGTACAACTTGCATTCAAAGACTTGATGATTCACGAGATTCTACAATTCACACCAAGCATCGCATTTCGTTACGTTCTTCATCGATGCAGGAGCTGAGACATCCATTTGTCGCGAGTCATTTTGATTCTCATTATAGAGGTGCAATGCCCCGCCTACACTCTGTTCTTGCGGTGACGAGGCATTGCCTTTCAATTTTTGATTTCCATAACACAACCTACGCTAAGGTTTTGTTGTTCGTGTGGCGAGGGTGACCGACGAGCTATCGACGTCACGACAGACACTACAGCGTGCGGGTGCCCATGGACCGACGCACGCCCTGCGTTATGTGATGTTAACTTGTTCGTGGGTCGTTCTGTTGGGCAGAGGTTTCACAATGATCCTTCTGTAGGTTCACCTATAGAAACCTCGTTACCACTTCTCCTTCCTCTAAATAATAAGGTTCAGTGGACTTCTTACGACGTCGTCAGCGGCGAACAGCCACGTCGTCGCGATCCGAACACTTAACTAGACTATTCAATCGGTAAGAGCAATAGGCGATGTGTACAAAGGGTAGGGACATAGTCAACACGAGTTGATGATGCGCACTTACTAAGAATTCCTTGTTAAAGACCAACGATTGCAATGATCCATCCCCATCACGATGAAATTTCAAAGATTACCCAGGCCTATCGGCCAAGGCTATAGACTCGTTGAATATATCTGTGTATCACGCTTGTGGTCCAAAACATCTAAGGGCATCACAGACCTGCTATTACCTCAAACTTCTTTGGCCTAGAAGGCCATAGTCCCTCTATGAAGCTAGCCACAGAGGATCACCTCTGCCTAGCTAGTTAGTAGGTTGAGGTCTCATTTGTTAATTAAATTATCCAGACAAATCGTTCCACCAACTAAGAACGGCCATTCACCACCACCCATAGAATAAAAAAAAAAAGCACTTACTCTGTCAATCCTTACTATGCATGGACCAGATAAGTTTCCCCCTGTTTAGTCTAATTAAGCCGTAGACTCCACTCGTAGTACTGCCCTTCCGTCAATTCCTTCAAGTTTTAGCCTTGCGACCATACTTTCCGTGAAACCCAAAGACTTTGATTTCTGATAAGGTGCTGGCAGAGTCCTAAAAGCAACTTCTACCGATCCTTGGTCAGCATCGCTTATGGTTGAGACTAAGACGATATCGATCGTTTTTGAGGCCCCAAACTTCGTTCTTGATTAATAAAAACATCCTTGGCAAATGCTTTTGTAGTTGGTTGTCTTTCATAAATCCATGAATTTCACCTCTGACTTCGAAATATGAATGCCCACAACTATCCCTGTTAATCATTACTCTGATCCCAAAGGCCAGCACAATAGGATCAAAATCCTATGATGTTATCCCACACTAATGTATCCAAAGCATAGGCTTGCTTTGAGCACTCTATTTTCTTCAAAGTAACAGCACTGGAGGCATGAACCGGCCAATTAAGGCCAAGAGCATACTGCCGGTAGAAGGAAAGAGGCAAAAGGTGAACACCAAAGGCAGACTGATCAACTCATCCCAAGGTCCAACTATGAGCCTTTTAATTGCAACAACTTAAATAGACACTATTAGAACTGGAATTACCATGGTGGCCGGCACCAGGTCGGACCTCCAACCGATCTTCGTTAAGGGTTTAGATTGTATTCACTCCAATTACCAGACTCGCAAGAGCTCAGTATTGTTATTTATTGTCACCACCTCCTCGTGTCAGGATGGGGTAATTTGTGCACCTGCTGCCTTCCTTGGATGTCGTACCCATTTTTTAGGCCCCCTCTCTAGAACCGAATGCTAATTCTCCATTACTCGTTACTACCACGGTAGGTGCTAGTCCCTTGAACACTTAGCATGCTAGAGTTGGTGGCACCTTCTGCCAATTCCCAGTATTGGACTTTGTGGTGGCTGGGCACTTCTTGAGGCAAGGTGAAAGCTGAGAGGGTTCAACATAGGCACGGGCCTACGTGTGGGTCCCAAGGTGGACCAAGGCATGGATTGGGCTACAGATTCGTGGGCTCCATCCAATGGGTTATGGGCATGGGCCAAGAGTTTAGTGATTTGTTCTTTTGTATTACTTTGAGTTAAAGTAATAAAGGTTGGGAAAGGTTCTTGCATCGTCTTGTGTTTCTTTTGAGTGTGCGAGTAGTGTGCTTGCTATAAAGTTCCATTGTACAATCCTTGTGTGTGCGATTGGCTAAGACTAAGTGCGACTTAGTGCCATCACAAGGCAAAAATTCGAGTGAGAAATTTAGCACTATGATAGCTATCAGAGGATAAAGGTTTGACTAATTGCAGGTGGTTTGGGTCTTGATGCAGTGCGTGTCTGCATAGCCAAGCTTTTTGAGATACTTAGCGATCTTTCAGAGGATCCAAATTTCACCATGTTCTAAACTTTGGCTCTCTATGAGAAGTATATAATCGATCTGCAGCGACAACATGAGGTGGTGGCCTCTTCAAACACAGCTTTTTGGCTTGATGAGATGGTAGTAGAAATAGCCATCCTGAAGAAGGTTGTAGCCTCTCAACCAGGCAGAGATGTTATGGTTGGCTCGACCAAGATGAAGGTGTTGGAGCTTAAAGCCTTCAAGGAAGCAAGGGATGCCACAGAGATTAAGAATTTCCTATGAGACATGGAACAGTATTTCAAGGCTGTCCGAGTGCTAGATGACAAGAAGGTCAATCTGACCAGTGTGTATCTAGCCAAGGACACCAAGCTGTGGTGGCAGACTTAGTTGGATGATAATGGAAGTGTAGGCAAGTCTAAGATCAAGATGTTGGAGAGCCTAAAAAAGGAGTTGAAGGACCAGTTTTTGCCTTGTAATACATCATGGGTTGCGAGGGAGTCCCTAAAAAAGTTGAAGCAAAATGGCACAGTACATGACTATGTGAAGGAATTCAGTTGCTTGATGCTTGACATCCAAAATATGTCAGATAAGGACAAGCTTTTCAACTTCCTTTCCAGTCTACAACCTTAGGGTTAACTCGAGCTTAGAAGGCAAGTTGTGAAGGACCTACATTCTGTAATGGTTGTGGCTAATGGTTTTGTTGATTTTTGGATCAACAACTCCTCTGATTTAGATGCTGGGAAGTAGCCCAAGGATAAGGTCAATCCTGATGTTGGTGAGTGCTGTGCAAGCTGGACATGCCTCATAATTCAGCCTGATGTATGTGAAGATTGGGCTCAGTAATAAGGAGTTGATGGTGATGGATGACACGGGTGCTACCCACAACTTCGTTGTTAAGAGGATAGTGGAGTCATTGGGTCTAAAAGTCACCAAAACTAGAAGTCGAATGAAGTCAGTCAACTTAGCAGGTCGGGAGGTGCTTGGCATGACATTAGGTGTGAAGGTAACTATTGATACTTGGTTTGGTAAACTTAACTTCACTGTGGTGCCTTTAGATGATTTTGATATAATATTGGAGTTGATTTCTTTGTGAGTGTAAAAGTTGCTCAATTGGCTCACTCGGGTAGTCTCATGAGCATGCATGAGGATCATCCATGTTATGTTTTTGAAATATTCACTCCCTCTTCCAGTATTGGTAGGAAGTCAGGTGGTATGCTATTAGCTATGAAGGTGGAGTGTGGTCCGAAGAAGGGAGCAGTCACCTACCTTGTAGCTTTGATGGAGATTAAAGAAGGTATTGTTGTGGAGGTGCCTAATAGTGTTGCAGATCTGTTGGGTGAGTTCAATGATGTGATGCCTCTCGAACTCCCCAAGTGTCTTCTCCTGAGGTGTGCCACTGACCATAAGATCAATTCGGTGCCTGGTTCCAAACCACCAGCACAAGCTCCACACCGCATGAGTCTGCTAGAGTTAGTAGAACTAAGGAAGCAGTTGACAGAGTTGCTAGATGTACACCTAATTCAGCCCTCCAATAAGCCATACGGTGCCCTAGTATTGTTTTAGAAGAAACACAACGGCTCCCTACAGATGTGTGTAGATTATAGGGCATTAAACAAAGTAACAGTGAAGAACAAGTATTCTATTCCATTGATTGCTGAGTTGTTTGATAGACTGGCCAGAGCCTCATATTTCACCAAGCTGGATATGCAGTCTGGATATTAGTAGGTCAAAATTACTGAAGGAGATGAAGCGAAAATGACATGCATCACTTGCTATAGCTCTTACAAATTCCTAGTGATGTCATTCGGTTGGCTAATGCCCCTGCTACTTTCTGTAATTTGATGAATCATGTATTTCATGACTTTATTGATCATTTTGTGGTCATTTGTCTTCATGATATTATTGTATATAGTGAGTCCCTAGAGGATCACTTGTCCCACCTAAGGTTGGTGTTATCTAGGTTGAGAGAGCACCAATTATATGCAAAGAAAAAAAAGTGTGAGTTTGCTTAGTGACATATTATGTTCTTTGGCTATAGGGCAAGTCAAGGGCACGTAAAAATGGATCAGAGAAAAGTCCAGGCAATAGTGGAGTGGTAACCCCCTACAAAAGTGTTGGAGTTGAGGTCTTTTCTTGGCTTGTCTAACTACTACAGGAAGTTCATACAGGGTTACTCCAAAAAGGTGGCCCCATCGATAGACTTGCTAAAAAGGGTAGACCATAGGGGTGGACCACAGATTGTTAGCAAGCCTTTCACAAGTTGAAGGTAGCAGTGTCCACGGAGTTGGTCTGGAGGCTGGCAGACTTCGAGTTGCCTTTTCTGGTACTGATTGACGTCCCAAAAAAAGCCATTGGAGGGGTATTGGTGCAAGAAACCACCCTATTGCCTATAAGAGCTAGAAACTCAATAAAGCAGAGCAGTAGTACTTGGCTCATAAAAAGGAAATGCTTGTAGTGGTGCATTGTCTTTGCACTTGGAGGATGTACTTGCTGGGTACCAGGTTCATGGTTCAGACTGACAATGTAGCAAACACATTCTTTCACACTTATAGAAAGCTTTCTGCATGATAACCTCAATGGTAGGAGTTGTTGTTTGAGTATGATTTCACGTGGGTAAGGATGGGCGACGGGTAGTGTGTACAAAGGGCAGGGTTGTAGTCAACACGAGCTTATATCTCACACTTGGAATTCCTCAATGAAGAGCAACAATTGTAATGATCTATCTCCATCATTACGAAATTTCAAAGATTACCCAGGCCAGTCGGCCAAGGCTATGGACCAATTGAATACATCAGTGTAGCACTCAGGCGACTTAGAAAATCTAAGGGCATCATAGACCTGTTATTGCCTCAAACTTCCTCGGCCTAGAAATCCCTAGTCCCTCTAAGAAGTTGGCCACAGAGGATCACATCTGCATAGATAGTTAGCAGGCTGAGGTCTTGTTCGTTAACGGAATTAACCAGACAAATCGCTCCACCAACTAAGAACGACCATGCCCCACCACCTATAGAATCAAGAAAGAGCTCTCAATCTGTCAATCCTTACTGTGTCTGGACCTAGTAAGTTTCCCCGTGTCGAGTCAAATTAAGCCGCAGGCTCCACTCCTGGTGGTGCCCTTCTGCCAAT
The DNA here is from genome assembly GCA_037832335.1 of Carallia pectinifolia. Lineage (NCBI taxonomy): Eukaryota > Viridiplantae > Streptophyta > Magnoliopsida > Malpighiales > Rhizophoraceae > Carallia > Carallia pectinifolia. The sequence goes on along the minus strand of CM075454.1, from coordinate 2,511,433 downwards.
TCCTCTAAGTTACAGCCTTGCGACCATACTCCCCTCGGAACCCAAAGACTTTGATTTCTCATAAGGCACTAGTGGAGTCCTAAAAACAACTCCTACCAATCCCTAGTTGGCATCGTTTATGGTTGAGACTATAATGGTATTTGATCATCTTTGACCCTCCAACTTTCATTCTTGATTAATGAAAACATCCTTCGAAAATGCTTTCATAGTTGTTCGTCTTTCATAAATCCCAGAATTCTACCTCTGACTATGAAATACGAATGCCCCCGACTGTCCCTATGAATCAATACTCTGATCCTGAAGGCCAAAACAATAGGATCAAAATCCTATGATGTTATGCCATGCTAATGTATCCAGAGCATAAGCTTGCTTTGAGCACTCTAAATTCTTCAAAGTAACAGCACTGGAGGCACAACTAAGCCAATTAAGGCCAGAAGCACATCGTTGATAGAAGGGACGAGGTGAAAGGTGCACACCAAAAGACAGACCAATCGACCCATCCCAAGGTCCAACTACGAGATTTTTAACTACAACAACTTAAATATATACCATTGGAGTTGGAATTACCGCGGCTGCTGGCACTAGACTTGCCCTCCAATGGATCCTCGTTGAGCGATTTAGATTGTACTCCTTCCAATTACTAGACTCGTAAGAGCTCGGTATTGTTATTTATTGTCACTACCTCCCCGTGTTAGGATTGGATAATTTGCTTGCCTACTACCTTTCTTGGATGTGGTAGCCGTTTCTCAGGCTCCCTCTTTAAAATGGAACCCCAATTCCTGTTACTTGTCGCCACTATGGTAGGTGTCACAAGGTTAATTTTCTCACTCAAAAATTTTGCCTTATGATGGCACTAAGTCACACTTAGTCTCAGCCAACTGCACATACAAGGATTTCACAATGGAACTTTGTAAGTAGGCACACAACTCACACACTCAAAAGAGACACAAGAGCATATATGGGAACCTTTCCCAACCTTTATTACTTTAACTTAAAGTAATACAAAGGAACAGCCACTAAACTCTCGACAGTGTTTCACTCTTTCTCGCTCAATGATTTCTCTCTTACTGAGTACAAATGATAAACCCATAGGGTCTATATATAGCTGACACCCCTAGCTATCAAGGGCTTGGAGATAAACATTATCCCTCCATGATCTCTATCATGGTTGATCATCCTCATCTTCCCATGATCTTATCCATGACTTGTTCTTGATAAGCCTTATCTCCCACGATCATCCATCACTTGATCTCGATAAGCCTTATCTACCCACGATCCGTAGCGATGCGCGATCAGATGAGCATTATCCTAGTGCTCGGCCTACTGGATTAAGCCACACTCACATGTCCCCATGTTCTACACGTCGTAGGAGAGTCAGTGCCATGCAGTGCCATGCAATGCCATGCAGACTTGGCCAAGACCCAGTCTCATGTTTTGGTCTTCTTAGCCCAAGCCCATAGCCCATCTGATGGAGGCCACGAACATGTAGCCTAGCATATTTTGTCCAACCCCAATCTTGGTCCACATTGGGACCCACATGTAGGCTCTTTCCTACGCTAACCCTCTCAGCTTTCATCTTGCCTCAAGGAGTGCCCAGCCACTCCAAAATCCAATGCTAACAATTGGTGCAAGGTGCCACTAACTCCAACATGCTAAGTGTTCAAGGGACTAACAAACCACTCCCACTTGTTGAAGCCAACATCCTCATTGGTAGGGTTGAAAGGTAGTATTCCACCTGCTTCTCAAACTACCATAGAGTCACATCTTTTTCCTAGCTTACCTCGCTGTCTGGGGCATTCTTTCACTTCACATAGTACTCAAACCGCCTGTTCTTCTTACTTTGCCCATGCGTTCGGTGGTCCAGGATTCTCTCCACTTCACGCTAGAACTCAGTTCTGGTTGTAGGCGGCGCATGCCGAGCTTGTTTCCTTGAAGGCTCATTGCTCGCTTCCTCGTAGAAGGGCTTCAAGAAGCTCATATGGAAGGTTGGATATACCTTCAATCTTTTGGGAAATTGCAACTTGTATGCAACATTGCCAACTTTCTTCTCCATTGTGAAGGGACCGTCATACTTTGGAACCAGCCCACGATGCACTGACTTGCTGTTGATCTCCTTCGAAATTTGGGGAGTAAGTTTATATTCGAGCAAGCAAGGAGTATACTTTTTTTCTTCAACTTTTTGCCTTTTATCCTCTTGCAGGCAAGAAGTCTAATTTTGTTGTTGTTGCCATCTCGCCTTTTATACTTGGTCTGGCAAGGAGTACACTTTTGTTGTTGTACTTGTCATCTTTTATACTCTTGCGGGCAAGGAGCCTGCTTTTGTTGTTGTTGTTGTCTTGCCTTTTATGCTCGTGTGGGCTAGGTGTCTGCTTTGATGTTGTTTCCATCTCGCTTTTTATTTTCATGCAGGCAAAGTGTATACTTTTGTTGTACTTTTCTCCTTTCATACTCTTACGGGCAAGGAGTCTGATTTTGTTGTTGTTGTCGTCTCGCCTTTTATACTTGTGCAGGCAGGGAGTCTGGTTTTGTTGTTGCTATCGTCTTGCCATTTATACTTGTGCAGGTAAGGACTGTACTTTTGTTGTTGTATAGTTTGCTTTTTATACTATTGCGGGCAAGGAGTCTACTTTTGCTCTTCTTACAGTCTCGCCTTTTATGCTCGTGTGGGCAAGGGGTCTGGTTTTGTTGTTGTTACCATCTCACCTTTTATACTCATGCAGGCAAGGTGTATCAGTGTAGCACGCGTGCAGCCCATAACATCTAAGGGCATCACAGACCTGTTATTGGCTCAAACTTCCATGGCCTAGAAGGCCATAGTCCCTCTAAGAAGCTAGCCACAAAGGATCACCTCTACATCTGAGAGTAGATATCTAACTCTCTCATTAGTGTTCTATTCATCCTTTCAGCTAAGTCATTCAACTATGGTGTCTAGGGAGGTATCCTCTGGTGTTGAATCCTATGAGCCTGACAATATTCATCAAATGGGCCACTATACTCACCACTATTATCAGTACGGACACATTTCAGCTTCTTTCCTGTTTGTCTCTCAATCAAGGCATAAAATTTCTTGAAAATATTAAAAACCTGATCCTTAGTCTTCAAAGTATTGACCCAATGCTTCTTAGAGTGATCATCAATAAAAGTCACAACATAAAGAGCACCACTAAGTGAGCGTACCTTCAAAGGACCACAGACATCAGAATGTACCAACTCAACAACTTTGACTTCCTAGAAGGTGGGTAACTCTTGAATGTAACTCTAGTCTGTTTCATAGCCAAACATTGAGGACACTTTTTCAAAACCGCACTCCTCAAACTTGGAAGCTAGTTTTTCCCTATCAAGTAATTATCCCATTTTCACTCATATGGCTGAGCCGCTTATACCACCACTCAGTGGTTTTCTCATTCTCCACTGCATTCACAACATTTCTGAACATGAAAGCTTGTATGATATATAAACTAGAGAAATTTTTACCACCGACCACAATCAAGGAGCCTTTAATAAGTTTCCACTAACCATCACTGAAGGTACTGTAATAACCTTCATCATTACGTTTGTCCGTTGATGCGGGCATTAAGTATGCTTTTGTTGTTGGACTTTTTGCCTTTTATAAACTTGCAGGAAAGGAGTCTACTTTTCTTGTTGTTGCTGTCTCGCATTTTATACTCATGCAGGCAAGGATAATAGTTTTGTTGTTGTTATCGGCTTGCTTTTTATACTCGTGCAGGCAAGTAGTATGCTTTTGTTGTTATTGTCGTCCCACCTTTTATACTCATGCGGTCTCGTGTTTTATACTCGTGCAGGCAGGGCGTCTAGTTTTGTTGTTGTTGCTATCTGGCCTTTTATACTCGTGCGGGTAAGGGACATGCTTTGTTATTGTCGTCTAACCTTTTATACTCTTGCGTGCAAGGAGTATGCTTTGTTGTTGCCGTCTCACCTCTTATACTCATGCGTACAAGGAGTCTGCTTTTGTTCTTGTTGCCATCTCCCTTTTTATACTCGCATGGGTAAGGAGTCTATTTCCATTGTAGTTGTCCTGTTGCCTTTTGTGCTTGGTTGGGTAAGGACTATAGTTTTCTTATTTTGTTGTCGTTGTCATCTCGCCTTTTATACTTGTATGTTCTAATCTTTTATACTCTCATGGGCAAGGAGTCTGGTTTTGTTGTTGTTGCTGTATCGCCTTTTACACTCATGTTGGTAAGGTGCATGCTTTGTTGTTGCTGTCTCGGCTTTTATACTCTTGTTGGCAAGGTGTATGCTTTGTTGTTGCTGTCTCACCTTTTATAGCCATGCATGCAAGGAGTATACTTTTGTTGTTGTTGCCATCTCACCTTTTATATCCACATGGGCAAGGAGTTTGCTTTTGTTGTACTTGTCCTCTCACCTTTTATACTGAGTCGGGTAAGGAGTATACGTTTGTTGTTGTACTTATCCTCTTTTATATGATTACGGGCCAGGAGTCTACTTTTGTTGTTGTTGCCATCTTGCCTCTTATACTTGTGCAAGCTAGGTGTCTGCTGTGCTGTGTTGCTGTCTCGCCTTTTATACTAGTTCAGGCAAAGAGCATACTTTTGTTGTTATATTTTTTGCCTTTTATACTCTTATGGGTATGGAGTCTGCTTTTGTTGTTATTATTGTCTTGCCTTATATACCCATGCAGGCAGGGCGTCTGATTTTGTTGTTGCTATCATCTTGTCTTTTATACTCGTGTAGGTAAAGAGTGTACAATTGTTGTTGTAGTTCTTGGTTTTTATGCTCTTGCAGGCAAGGAGTCTGGTTTTGTTATTGTTGTCGTATCGCCTTTTATACTCATGCGGGCAAAGAGTATGCTTTGCTATTGTCGTGTTGCCTTTTATATTCTTGTTGGCAGCGAGTATGCATTTATTGTTGTTGTAGTCTTGCCTTTAATACTCGTATGAGCAAGAAGCCTATTTTTGTTGTTGTTAATGTGTTGCCTTTTTTTCTCGTGCAGGTAAGCAGCATGCTTTGTTATTGTCGTCTTGCTGTTTATACCCATGCAGGCAAGGACTATGCTTTGTTGTTGCAATCTTGCCTTTTATACTCTTGTAGGCAAGGAGTCTGCTTTTGTTGTTGTTGATGTCTAGCCTTTTAATTCATACGGGCTAGGAGTTAGTTTTGTTGTGATTACCGTCTCTCCTTTTATAGTCATGCAGGCAAGGAGTATATTTAGTTGTTTTACTTTTCGCCTTTTAAACTCTTGCAGGCAAAGAGTCTACTTTTACTACAGTTGCTGTCTCGACTTTTATGCTCGGGAAGGCAACAAGTCTGGTTTTGTTGTTGTACTTGTTGCCTTTTTTACTCTTGCGGGCAAGGAGTTTGTTTTTATTGTTGCTGTCGTCGCGCCTTTTACACTCGTGCAGGTTATGAGTATACTTTGCTGTTGTTATCGCCTTGCCTGTTATACTCATGTGGGCATTGAGTATGCTTTTGTTGTTGGACTTTTTGCCTTTTATACTCTTGCGGGCAAAGAGTCTACTTTTGTTGTTGTTGCTATCTTTCCTTTTATACTCGTGCAGGCAACGATATTAGTTTGTTGTTGTTACCGACTCGCCTTTTATACTCATGCGAGCAAGGAGTATGCTTTGTTGTTGCCGTCTCGCCTTTTATTATTGTGCGTGCAAGGAGTATGCTTCTATTGTTGTTGTCGCCTCTCCTTTTATACTCACACGGCCAAGGAGTCTGCTTTTGTTGTAGTTGTCCTCTTGCCTTTTATACTCGTACGGCTAAAGCGTATGCTTTGCTATTGTCATTTCACCTTTTATACTCGTGCGAGCAAGGAGTATGCTGTTGTTGTTGCCATCACGCTTTTAAGCATATACGGGAACCTTTCTCAACCTCTTATTACTTAACTCAAGTAATACAAAGGAACAATCACCTGAACTCTCAACAGTGTTTCACTCTTTCTCTCTGAGTGATTTGTCTTTCACTGAGTACAAATGACAACCGGTAGGGTCCATATATAGCTGACACCCCCAGCTATCTAGCTCTTGGAGATAAACATTATCTCTCCACGATCTCTATCGTGGCTGATAACCCTCATCTTCCCACAATCTCATCCATGACTTGATCCTAATAAGCCTTATCTCCCACGATCATCCATCACTTGATCTCGATAAGCCTTATCTGCCCACGATCTTTTGCTATGCATGATCTGATGAGCATTATCTTAATACTCAGCCAACCGGATAGAGCCACACTCGCACATCCCACGTTCCACACGTCGTAGGAGACTCAGTGCCACGCAGTGCGTTGCAATGCCATACAGTGCCATGCAGACTTGGCAAAGACCCAGTCCTGTGCTTTGGGCCTCTTGGCCCAAGCCCATGGCCCATCCGATGGAGCCCACAAACATGTAGCCCAGCATACTTTGTCCAACCCAAGTCTTGGTCCACACTGGGACCTGCATGTAGGCTCGTGCCTACGCTGATCCTCTCAGCTTTCACCTTGCTTCAAGGAGTGCCCAGCCACTCCAAAGTCTCATGCTAGGAATTGGCGCAAGGTGCCGCCAACTCCTTCATGCCAAGTGTTCATGGGGCTAACAAACCAACCCACCTGTTGAAGCCAACGTCCTCGTTGGTAAGGTTGATAGGTAGTCTTCCACCTGCTTCTCGAACTGCCATAGAGTCACTTCTCTTTCCCAGCTCGCCTTACTATCTGGGGCATTCTTCCACTTCACCAAGTACTCAACCTACTTGTTCTTCTTACTTTGTCTCTGCATTCGGTGATCTAGAATTCTCTCCACTTCACGTTGGAACTCAGTTCTGATTGTTGGGGGAGCACGTCGTGCTTGTTTCCTTGGAGGCTCATCGCCTGCTTCCTTGCGAAAGGGCTTCAAGAAACTCACGTGGAAGGTTGGATGTAGAGTGACTTGCTAGACAAAATCAGGGAATAGGCCCGCACGAGTATAAAAGGTGAGATCGCAACAACAACGCATATTCTTTCCCCACAATAGCATAAAAAGCGAGACGGCAACAACAAAGCATACTCTTTACACTCACGAGTATAAAAGGCAGGATGGCAACAACAAAGTATGCTCCTTACCCGCACGAGCAGAAAAAGCTAGAAGGGAACAACAACAAAACCAGACTCCCTGCCCACACGAGTATAAAAGGCAGGACGGTAACAATAACAAAAGCATGCTCCTTGCTCGCAGAGTATAAAAGGCGAGACAGTAACAACAAAGCGTATTTCATTTTGGCACAGGTATAAAAGGTGAGTAGGTAACAACAACAAAACTAGAATCCTTGCCTGCACAGTAAAAAGGTGAGATAGCAATAGCAAAGCATACTCCTTACCTGCACAAGAATAAAAGGCAAGATGTTAACAAGAACAAAACCAGACTCCTTACCTGCACGGGTATAAAACGCGAGACAGCAACAACAACAAGAGTAGATACCTTGCCTGCAAGACTATAAAAGGCAAAATGTACAACAAGAAAAGTATCATCCTTGCCCATACGAGTATAAAAGGCGAGACAGCAACAACAAAGCAAGCTCCTCACCTGCACGAATATAAAGGGTGGGACAGCAAAAACAATAAATGTAAACTCCTCGCTCATACGAGTATAAAAGGGGAGATGGTAAGAACAACAAAATCATACTTTTTACTCGAACTAGTAAAAAAGGCGAGATGGCAACAGCAAAGCATGCCGGCACAAATATAAAAGGCGAGACGACAACAGCAAAGCGTACTCCTTACCTGCACAAGAATAAAAGGCGAGATAGCAACAACAACAAAATCAGACTCGTTGCCCGCACGAGTATAAAAGACGAGACAGTAACAATAACAAAAGCAGATTCTTTGCCGACAAGAGTATAAAAGGTGAAAATTACAACAACAAAAGTTTACTCGTTGCCCGCGCGAGTATAAAAGGCTAGATGGTAACAACAGTAAAGCAGACTCGTAGTCTGTATGAGTTTAAAAGGCTAGACAACAAATGCAGACTCCTTGCCCACAAGAGTATGAAAGTAGACAATCACAACAACAAAAGTATACTTCTATCCTGCCAGAGTATAAAAGGCATGATGACAACAACAACAAAACTAGAGTCCTTGCCCACATGAAGATAAAAGGTGAGACAGCAACAATAGCAAAGGTAGACTCCTTGCTCTCAATGGTATAAAAGGCGAAAAGTACAACAACAAACATATACTCCTGGCCTGTACAAATATAAAAGGGGAGACAGTAGTAACAACAAAGCATACTCCATGCCCGTGCGAGCATAAAAGTGAGATAGAAACAACAACAACTGCAGACTCTGTGCCCACGAGAGCATAAAAGGCAAGACGGCAACGACAACAAAGGCACACTCTTTGCCCATGCAAGTATAAAAAGTAAGACGGCAACAACAAAGCTTACTCCTTGCCTTTACGAGTATAAAAGGCCCGTCGGCAGCAGTAACAAAACTAGATTCCTTTCCCTCACGAGTAAAAGACGAGACAGCAACAGCAAAGCATACTCCTTAACCACACAAGAATAAATGGCGAGACGACAAAAGCAGCAAAACTAGGCTCCTTGCATACACGGGTTTAAAAGGCAAGATAGTAACAACAACAAGAGCAGGCACCTTGCCAAAAGAGTATAAAAGGCGAAGTGTACAACAACAAAAATATACTCCTTGCCCACATGAGTATAAAAAGTGAGACAGCAACAACAAAGCATGGTCCTCACCCGTACGAGTGTAAAAGGTAAGACAGTAAAAATAATAAATGTAGACTTCTTGCCGTTACGAATGTAAAAGGCAAGATGGTAAGAACAACAAAAGCATACTCTTTACTCGCTCGAGTAAAAAAGGCGAGAAGGTAATAGTAAAGCCTACTCCTTGCTCGCACGAGTATAAAAGGTGAGACGGCAATAGCAAAGCATACTCCTTATCTGCACAAGAATAAAAGGCAAGACGACAACAACAACAAAATCAGACTCCTTGCTCGCACGGGTATAAGAACGAGACATAGACTCATTGTAGACATCAGTATAAAAGGTGAAAGGTACAATAACAAAAGTTTACTCCTTACCCGCACAAGTCTAAATGGCGAGATGGTAATAACAGCAAAACAGATTTGTAGCCCATGCGAGTTTAAAGGCTAGACAACAAAAACAACAAATGCAGGCTACTTGCCCACAAGAGTATGAAAGGCGACAATCACAACAACAAAAGTATACTCCTATCCCGCTAGAGTATAAAGGGCAAGACGGCAAGAACAACAAAACCAGAGTCCTTGCCTACGAGAAGATAAAAGGCGAGACGACAACAACAGCAAAAGTAGACTCCTTGCCCGCTAGAGTATAAAAGGCAAAAAGTACAACAACAAAAGTATACTCTTTTCCCACACGAGTATAAAAGGGAAAACAATAGCAACAACAAAGCACAGTCCTAGCCTGCATGAGTATAAAAGCGAGACAGCAACCACTACAAATGTAGACTCCATGCCTGCGAGAGTATAAAAGGCAAGATGGCAACAACAACAAAAGCACACTCCTAGCCCAAGCAAGTATAAAAAGCGAGACGACAATAGTAAAGCTTGCTTCTTGCCTACAAGAGTATAAAAGGCGAGTTGGCAGCAGAAACAAAACTAGACTCTTTGCCCACACAACTAAATGACGAGACGGCAACAACAAAGCATACTCCTTACCCACATAAGAATAAATGGTGAGACGACGACAACAACAAAACCAAGCTTTTTGCCTACACGGGTATAAAAGGCAAGACAGTAACAACAATAATAGCAGACACCTTGCCTGCAAGAGTATAAAAGGAAAAATGTACAACAACAAAAGTATACTCCTTGCTCATATGAGCATAAAAGGTAAGACAGCAACAACAAAGCATGTTCCTCACCCGTACGAGTATAAAAGGCAAGACAGCAAAAATAATAAATGTAGATTCCTTGCCCATACGAGTGTAAAGGTAAGATGGCAAGAACAACAAAAGCATACTCTTTACTCGCACGAGTAAAAAAGGCGAGATGGCGACAATAAAGTATACTCCTTACCGGCACGAGTTTAAAAGGCGAGACAGCAACAACAAAGCATACTCCTTACCTGCACAAGAATAAAAGGCGAGACGACAACAACAATAAAATCAAACTCCTTGCCCACGTGGGTATAAAAGGCGAGACAGTAACAACAACAAAAGCAGACTCTTTGCCCACAAGAGTATAAAAGGCAAAAAGTACAACAACAAAAGTATGCTCCTTGCCTGTATCAGTAAAAAAGGCGAGACAGTAACAATAGCAAATCAAACTCCTAGCCCGAACGATTTTAAAAGGCAAGACAGCAAAAACAACAAATACAGAGTCCTTGCCGGCAAAAGTATGAAAGGCGACAAGCACAACAACAAAAGTCTACTCCTAGCCCACCTGAGTATAAATGTGGGACGACAACAGCAACAAAACCAAAGTCCTTCCTCGCACGAAGATAAAAGGCAAGGTGGCAAAAACAGCTAAAGTAGACTCTTTACTAGTAAGAGTATAAAAGGCAAAAAGTAAAACAACAAAAGTATACTCCATGCCCGCACGAGTATAAAAGTGGAGATGGTAGCAATAACAAAGCATACTCCTAGCCCGCACGAGTATAAAGACGAGACAACAACAACAACAAAACCAGACTCCTTGCCCGCAAGAGTATAAATGGTCAGACGACAACAACAAAGCATACTTTTTGTCCTGCAAGTATAAAAGGCGAGACTATAACAACAAAGCATGTTGTTTGCTTGCATGAGTAAAAAAGGCGAGACGGCATCAAGTACAAAACTAGACTCCCTGTCCTTATCAGTATAAAATGCAAGACAGCAACAACAAAGTGTACTGCTTGCCTGCACTAGTAAGAAAGGCGAGACGACAGCAAGAACAAAACCAAACTCCTTGTCTATAAGAGTATAAAAAGTGAGACGGGAACATTAACAAAAGCATACTTGCTGCCCGCACGAGTGTGAAAGCCAACACGGCAACAACAAGGCATACTCCTTAACTGCATAAGTATAAAAGGTGAGACGACAAGAACAAAGCATATGCCTTGGCCACATGAGTATAAAAGGCGGGATGGCAACAACAAAGCATACTCTTTTCTCGTAAGAGTATAAAAGGCGACATAGCAATAGTAACGCATAGGCTTTACCTGTCTGAGTATTAAAGGCGAGACGATTCCCTGCCTGTACGAGTATAAAATACAAGATGGCAATGGCAACAACAAAGCATACTCGTTGCATGCAAGAGTTTAAAAGACGAGGTGGCAAAAACAAAGCATACTCCTTACCTGTAGGAGTACCACGGCGAGATGGCAAAAACAAAGCGTACTCCTTGCCTGCGCGAGTACCATGACAAGACGGCAACAACAAAACATTCTTCTCGTCCGCAAGAGTATAAAAGGCAAGACAACAACAATAAAGCATTCTCCTCGCCCGCTTGAGTATTAAAGGAGAGACTGCAACAACAAGAAAACCAGACTGCTTGCCCGTACGAGCATAAAAGGAGAGATGAAAACAACAACAAAAGTATACACTTTGCTTGCACGAGCATAAAAGGCAAGATGGCAATAGTAAAGCATACTCCTTGCCTGCACGAGTGTAAAAGGCGAGGCGGCAATAGCAACAAAACCAGACTCTTTGCTAGCACAGGTATAAAATGCGAGATAGTAACAACAACAAAAGTAGACTCATTGCCCGCAAGAGCTTAAAAGGCAAAGCGTACAACAAGAAAACTATACTCCTTCTTGCGCGTGTATAAAAGGCAACATAGTACCAACAGCAAGGCAGACTCTTAGCCCGCACGAGTGCAAAAGGCGAGAAGGCAAAAACAAAAAAGTACACTCTTGCCTGCAAGAGTATAAAAGGCAACAAGCACAACAACAAAAGTAGACTCGTTGCCATCCCGAGTATAGAAGGCAGGACGGTAACAACAACAAAACTACTCTCCTTAACAGCACAAAGATAAAAGGCAAGACGGAAACAACAATAAAAGTGAACTCCTTGTCCGCCAGAGTATAAAAGACGAGGATACAATAGCAACAAAACCAGACTCTTTGCCTGCACAGGTATAAAATGTGAGACAATAACAACAACAAAATTAGACTCATTACCCGTAAGAGTATAAAAGGCGAAAAGTACAGCAACAAAATTATACACCTTCTTGCATGCGTTCAAAAAGGCAAAACGGCAACAACAACCAAGCAGACTCCTAGTTCGCACTACGGTAAAAGGCGAGAAGGCAAAAACAACAAAACCCAGCTCCTTGCTTGCAAGAGCATAAAAGATGACAAGCACAACAAAGAAATTACACTCCTTGCCCTCCCAAGAATAGAAGGCGGGACGGTAACAACAACAAAACTACACTCATTGCTCGCACAACGATAAAAGGTGAGACGAAAACAACAATAAAACTAGACTCATTGTCCGTAAGAGTATAAAAGGAAAAAAGTACAACAACAAAAGTATACTACTTGCTCGCAAGAGTGTAAAATGTTAGATGCTAACAATAGCAAAGCAGACTCCTTGCCTGCATGAGTATAAAAGGCAAAAGGTACAAAAACAAAAGTATACTCCTTGCCCACATGAGTATAAATGGCGAGATGGCAACAACAACAAAACCAGACTCCTTGCCATATGAGTGTAAAAGGCAGACGACAACAACGACAAAAGGATGCTCCTTGCTCACATGGGTATAAAAGGCGAGACAGCAACTGCACAGCATACTCCTTGCCTGCATGAGTATAAAGCATACTCATTTCCGTCAATTGTATAAAAGGCGAGACGGCAACAATAAAGCATACTCCTTGCCTGCAAAAGTATAAAAGACGAGACAACAACAACAAAGCATACTCCCTGCCCTCACGAGTATAAAGGACGAGACGACAATAACAACAAAACCAGACTCAGTGCCCGTACATGTATAAAAGTTGAGACAGCAATAACAACAAAAGCATACTCTTTGCCCACATGAGTATAAAAGGCGAGACAGAAATAGCAAAGCATATTCCTTTCCCGCAAGAGTATAAAGGGTGAGACGGCAACTAAAACGCATGCTCCTCGCCCATACAAGTATAAAAGGCAAGATGACAACAACAACAAAACCTCACTCCTTGGCCACACAAGTATAAAATGCGAAATGGAAACAACAACAAAAGCACATTCCTTGCTCGCACGAGTATAAGAGGCGAGATGACAATAGCAAAGCATACTCTTATCCCACACATGTATGAAAGGCAAGATGAAAACAACACAAAACAAGAATCCTTGCTTGCACGAGCATAAAAGGCGAGACAGTAAGAACAACAAAAGCATACCCTTTGGTCGCATTACTGTAAAAGGCGAGATGACATCAGTAAAGCATACGCCTTGCCCAAAGGAGTATAAAAATTAAGATGGCAACAACAAAGCGTGCTGCTGGCCCGCACATGTATAAAAGGCAAGAGGGTAATGACAACAAAACCAGACCCCTTGTCCATACGAGACAGCAACAGCAAAGCATACTATTTGCCTGCATGAGCTTAAAAGGCAATATGGTAACAGTAGAGCATATTCCTTACCTGAACACGTATAAAAGGCATGTATAAAAGTTGAGACAGCAACAACAAAGCTTGACTACTTGCCTGTACAAGTATAAATGTTGAGATGGCAACAACAAAAAAAGCATAGTCTTTGTCTGCACAAGTACAAAAGGCGCGACGGCTATAGCAAAGGATGCTCCTTACTTGCACGAGTATAAAAGGTGAGACGGCAACAACAAAGCATGCTCCTCACCCTCACGAACATAAAAGGCGACACAGCAACAATAACAAAACCAAATTCCTTGCCCTCACAAGTATAAAAGGTTTGACGACAACATTAACAAAGGAACACTCCTTGGCCGCATGAATATAAAAGGGGAGGCGGCAACAGCAAAGCACACTCATTGCCCACATGAGCATAAAAGGCATGACGGCAACAACAACAAAACCATACTCCTTGCCTGCACGGGTGTAAAAGGTGAGATAACAACAACAAAAGCATGCTCTTTGCTCGCATAAGTATAAAAGGCGAGATAGCAACAACAACAAAGCACACTCCTAGTCCGCACGAGTATAAAACGTGAGACAACAACAATAACAAAAGAACACTCCTTGCCCACATGCATATAAAAGCGAGAGGGCAACAAAAACAAAACCAGACTCTTTGCCTGCATGGGTATAAAAGGCGAGATAATAACAACAACAAAAGCAAACTCCTCGTCCGCAACAGTATAAAAGACAAAAAGTACAACCACAAAAGTATACTCATTGCCCGCATGAGTACAAAAGGCGAGACGACAAACAATAATAAAACCATGCACCCTGCCTGCACGAATATGAAAGTCGAGATGCTAATAACAGCAAAGCAGACTCGTAGCCCGCACGAGTAGGAAAGGCGAGACGGCAACAACAATAAAAGGAGACTCCTTGCCCACGCAAGAGTATAAAAGGCAAAGGGCAGAATAACAAAAGTATACTCCTTGCAAACACGAGTATAAAAGGCGAGACAACAACAACAACAAAGCCAGACTCCTTACCCACACGACCATAAAAGGCAAGATGGCAATAACAATAAAAGTAGGCTCCTTGCCTGCAAGAGTATAAAAGGCAAAGAGAATATCAACAAAAGTATACTCTTTTCCTACACAAGTATAAAAGGCGAGAAGGCAATAACAACAAAACCAGACTACTTACCTATAAGAGTATAAAATACAAAAAGTACAACAATAAAGGTATACTCCTCACCCGCCCGAGTATAAAAAGCAAGATGGCAACGACAAAGCATATACCTTGCCCACACGAGTATAAAAGGCAATATGGCAACAACAAAGCATGTTGCTTGCTCGCACGAGTACAAAAGGCTTGACGACAACAACAACATACCAGACTTCTTGCCGGTACGAGTATAAAAGGCGACACGACACTGGCAAAAAAAGCATACTCCCTACCCGCACGAGTATAATAGGCAAGGCATCAATAACCACAAAAGCAGACTCCCAGCCCGGACGAGTACACAAGGCAAGATGAAAACAACAGCAAAAGTAGACTCCATGCCTGGAAGAATATAAAGGGCAAAAAGTACAAAATCAAAAGTATCCTCCTTGCCTGCATGAGCATAAAAAGTGAGATGGTATCAACTGCAAAACAAAAGCATAGCCCTTACGAGTATAAAAAGCTAGACGAGAATAATAACAAAACCAGACTCCTTGCCCGCAAGAGTATAAAAGGCGACAAGTACGACAACAAAATTATGCTCCTCACCAGCCCAAGTGCAAAAGGCAAGACGACAACAATGAACTCGATTGCTTGCCGGCACTAGTATAAAAGGTGAGATGGCAACAACCTCAAACCTAGACTCCTTGCCCCTACAAGTATAAAAGGCAAGGCAGCAACAACAACAAAAGTAGACTTCCAGCCTGCATGAGTATAAAAGGCGAGACGACAACAACAACAAAAGTGGACTCCTTACCCGCAAGAGTATAAAAGTCGAAAGGTACAACAACGAAAGTATATACCTTGGCTGCAAGGGTATAAAAGGCAAAGACGGCAACAACAACAAAGCCAGACTCATTGCTTGCACGTGTATAAAGCGCGATGCGGCAAGAACAACAAAAGTAGACTTCGTGCTCGCAATAGTTTAAAAGGAAAAAAGCACAACAACAAAAGCATATTCCTTGCCTGCATGAGTATAAAAGGCGAGACGACAACAACAACAGAAGTAGACTATTTGCCTAGAAGAGTATCAAAGGTGACAAGTACAAAAAGAAAAGTATACTCCTCATCCGTTCGAGTATAAAAGATGAGACGATAACAACAAAGCATACTCCTTGCCTGAACGACTATAAAAGGCCAGACGGCAACAACGAAGCATGCTACTTGCTTGCATGAGTAAAAAAGGCGAGATGGCAACAACAACAAAACCAGACTCCTTGCCCGTACAAGTATAAAAGGTGAGACGGCAAACAACAACTAAAACATACTTCTTGCCTGTAGGAGTATAAACGGCAAGGGGGCAACAACAACGCATGCTGCTTACCCGCACAAGTATAAAAGGCGAGAAGGCAACATTAAAGCTTACTCGTTGCCCGCACGAGTATAAAAGGCAAGACGGCAACAACAAAACATACACCTTGTCCACAAGAGTATAAAAGACGAGACAGAAACAATAGGAAAGCAGACTCCTAGCCCATACATGTATAGAATGCGAGACGGTAACAGCAAAAAAGCCAGTCTCATTGGCTGCAAGAGTATAAAAGGTGACAAGTGCAACAGCAAAAGTATACTCCTCGACCCTCTGAGTATAAAAGGCGAGACGAGATCAACAACAAAACTAGACTCTTTGCCCGCACAGTTGTACAGATGAGACAGCAATAATAGCAAAAGTAGACTCCTTGCCCAAAAGAATATAAAGAGCAAAAAGTACAACAACAAAAGTATACTCCTTGCCCACACGAGTATAATAGGCAAGACGACAACACCAGCAATACTAGACTCCTTTCCCACAAGGGTATAAAAAGTGAAAAGTACAACAACAAAAGAATACTCCGTGCCCGCACGAGTACAAAAGGTGAGACAACAACAACAGCAAAACCAGACTCTTTACTAATATGACCATAACAGGCGGGACAACAACAACAACAAAACCAGACTCTTTGCCCGCAAGAGTGTAAAGGGCTAAAAGCACAACAACTAAAGCATACTCCTCACCTACACAAGCATAAAAGGTGAGACATTAGCAACAACAAAACTAGACTCCTTTCCTAAACGATAGCAACAACAGAAGCATAATCTTTGTTCGCACGAGTATAAAAGGCGAGACGTCGACAACATACCAAATTCCTTACTTGTATGAACATAAAGGGAAGGACAACAACAACAAAGCATGCTCATTGCCCGCACGAGTATAAAAGGTGGGCCAGCAACAACAACAATACCTGACTCCTTGCCCGTACGAGTATAAAAGGCGAGACGACGACAACAACAAAAGCATACTCCTTGCTCGCACGAGTATAAAAGGCTTGTTAGCAACAGCAAAGCGTACTCCTTGCTAGAACGAGTATAAAAGGCGAGTCGGTAACAATAGGAAAAATAGAATCCTTGCCTACACGAGCATAGAAGGCGAGACATCAACATTAAAAAAATAGACTCCATGCCCACAAGAGCATAAATGGCAAAAAGTAAAACAACAAAATTATGCTCCTTGCTTGCACTAGTCTAAAAGGCATGACGACAATAATAGCAAAGCAGACTCCCAATCTGCCCGAGTATAAAAAGCGAGACGGCAACAACAGTAAAAGCAGACTCTTTGCCTGCAAGAGCCAAAAAGTTGACAAGTACAACAACAAAACCAGACCCCTTGCCCACGTGAGCATAAAAGGTGAGACAGCAACAACAACAAAAGTATATTTTTCGCCAACAAGAGTATAAAAGGAAAAAATCACATTAACAAAAGTGTACTCCTTGCTCGCACGAGTAGAAAAGGCAACATAATAACAACAGAAAAGCAGACTCCTTGCCCGCATGACTTAAAAGGCTAAATGCTAGCAACAACAAAAGTAGACTGCTTCGCTACACGAGTATAAAAGGCGACACGTCAACAACAAGGCATGGTGCTTGCCCTCATGAGAATAAAAGGTGACATTACAACAACAACAAAACCAGACTCCTTGCCTGTATCAGTATAAAAGGCGAGAGGGCAACATCAACAAATGCATACTCCCTGCCAGCACGAGTATGAAAGGAGAGATAATAATAGAAAAGCATACCCCTTGGCCGCATGAGTATTAAAGATGAGACGGCAGCAACAACAAAACCAGATACCTTGCCCACACAAGCATAAAAGGAGAGGTGGCAACAAAGCATACTCCTTGCTCGCACGAGTATAAAAGACGAGACGATAACAACAAAGTATCCTCCTTACTCGCACGAGTATAAAATGTGAGACGGCAACAACAAAGTATGCTGCTTGCCCATACGAGTGTAAAAGGCAAGACAGTAACAACAACAAGACTAGACTCCTTGCCCGTATAAGTGTAAAAGGAGAGGCGACAACAGCAACAAAAGTAGACTCTTTGCCTGCAATAATATAAAAGGCGAAAAGCACAAAAATAAAAGCATACTCCTTGCCCAGATGACTATAAATGGCAAGACGATAATAATAGCAAAGCAGGCGCCTAGCCCTCGCGAGTATAGAAGGCGAGACGACAGCAACAACAAAAGCAGGCTCCTTACCCATAAGAGTATAAAAGGCAAGGCCTTGACAACAAAGCGTACTCCTTGCTTGCTAGAGTATAAATGCAGAGACAGTAAGAAAAAAGGTTGTTGCTTGCCCGTATGAGTATAAAAACGAGATGGCAATAACAATCAAAGTAGACTCCTTGCTCGCAAGATTATAAAAGGCAAAAAATGCAAAAATAAAAGTATAATCCTTGCCTGCACGAGCATAAAAGGCGAGACGGTGACAATAGCAAAGCAGGCTGCCAGCCTGCACGAGTACAAAATGTGAGATAGTAACAATAGCAAAAAAGTAAATGTATATTCCTTGCCTATACGAGTATAAAATGGTAAACGGTAGCAACAGCAAAGCAAATGCCTAACCCTCATGAGTATAAAAGGCAAAGCGGCAACAACAATAGAAACAGACACCTTACCCACAAGAGTATGCAATGCAGGACAGCAACAACAAAGCATACTCCTTTCACTGATGAGTATAAACAGCAAGACAGCAACAACAAAGCAAACTCCTTACTCACACGAGTGTAAAATGCAAGACGACAGCAACAAAGCATGCTTCTAGCCCGCACAAATATGAAAGGCTAGACGGCAACAACAACAAAACCTGACCCCTTACCCACACAAGTATAAAAGTGTGATGGCAACAACAACAACATACTCTTTGCTCGCACGAGCATAAAAGGTGAAACGACAACAGCAAATCTTACGCTTTAGTCGTACGAGTATAAAAGGCAACAGGACAACTACAACAAAAGCAGACTGCTTGGCCGTGAGAGTATAAAAGGAGAGGCGACAACAACAACAAAAACATACTCATTGCATGCACAAGAATAAAAGGCGAGATGGTAACGACAACGCATACTCCTTGCCCGCATCAGTATAAAAGGCGAGTCAGTAACAACAACAAAACTAATATCGTTGACCACACGAGTATAAAAGGCAAGATAGCAACAACAACAAAAGTAGACTCTTTGCCCGCAAGAGTATAAAAGACAAAAAGTCCAACAACAAAAGCAAACCCAATGCCCACATGAGTATAAAAGGCGAGGCAATAACAATAGCAAAGCAGACTCCTAACCCGCACGAGTGTAAAAGGTACGACGGCAGCAACAAAAAAAACAAACTCCTTGCCCGTAAAAGTAAAAAAGGCAACAAGTACAACAACAAAACTAGACTTGTTGCCTGCCTGAGCATACAAGTCGAGACAGCAACTGCAATAAAAGTAGACTCTTTGCCAGCAAGAGTTTAAAAGGTGAAAAGTAAAACAACTAAAGTATACTCCTTGCCTGCATGACTATAAAAGGAGAGACGGTAACCACAACAAAACTGACTCCTAGCCCACATGAATTAAAAGGCTAGGCATCAACAACAACAAAAGTAGACTCCTTGCCTACAAGAGTATAAAAGGCAAGACAACAACAACAAAGCATACTTCTTGCCCGCATGGGTATAAACAGCAAGACGACAATAACAAAGCATGTTGCTTGCCTGCACGAGAATAAAAGGCA
The DNA here is from genome assembly GCA_037832335.1 of Carallia pectinifolia. NCBI lineage: Eukaryota > Viridiplantae > Streptophyta > Magnoliopsida > Malpighiales > Rhizophoraceae > Carallia > Carallia pectinifolia. The sequence goes on along the minus strand of CM075454.1, from coordinate 2,491,688 downwards.
ACACATTAACAACAACAAAAACAGGCTTCTTGCTCATACGAGTATGAAAGGCAAGACTAGAACAACAATAAATGCATACTCGCTGCCAACAAGAATATAAAAGGCAACACGACAATAGCAAAGCATACTCTTTGCCCGCATGAGTATAAAAGACGAGACGACAACAATAACAAAACTAGACTTTTTGCCTACAACAGCATAAAAACCAAGAACGACAACAACAATTGTACACTCTTTACCTGCACAAGTATAAAAGGAAAGATGATAGCAACAACAAAACCAAACACCCTGCCTGCACTGGTTTATAAGGCGAGTCAATAATAACAACAAAAGTAGACTCCTTGCCCGTAAGAGTATAAAAGGCAAAAAGTAAAACAACAAAAGTATGCTCTTTGCCTGCACTAGTATAAAAGTAAAACAATAAAAGTATGCTCTTTGCCTGCACTAGTATAAAAGGCGAGACAGCAACAACAGCAAAGCAGACACCTAGCCTGCACGAGTATAAGAGGCAAGACGGCAACTACAACAAAAGTAGACTCCTTGCCTGTAATAGTATAAAAGAGGATAAGTACAACAACAAAAGTATACTCCTTACCTGACCGATTATAAAAGGTGAGAGGACAACTATAACAAACGCAGACTCCTTGCCCGTAATAGTATAAAAGAGGATAAGCACAACAACAAAAGTATACTCTTTGCACGCATGGGTATAAAAGGTGAGACGACAACAACAAAGCATACACCTTGCCAACAAGAGTATAATAGTCGAGACGGCAACAACAAAGCATGCACCTTACCTGCACAAGTGTAAAAGGTGATACAGTAACAACAACAAAACCAAACTCCTTGCCCATGCGAGTATAAAAGATTAGACCACACGAGTATAAAAGGCGAGATGACAACGACAACAAAAGCAAGCTCCTTGCCCGCAAGAGTGTAAAGACTACAAGTACAACAAGAAAACTATAGTCGTTACCCAACCAAGCACAAAAGGCAAGAGGACAACTACAATGGAAGCAGACTCCTTGCCCATGCGAGTATAACAGGGGAGATGGCAACAACAACAAAAGCATACTCCTTGCACGCATGAGTATAAGAGGTGAGACGGCAACAACAAAGCGTACTCCTTGCCCGCAAGAGTATAAAAGGTGAGACGACAATAACAAAGCATGTCCCTTACCCGCACGAGTATAAAAGGCCAGACAGCAACAACAACAAAACTAGACTTGGATGGTACTTGCTACTCGGATAACCATAGTAATTCTAGAGCTAATACGTCCAACAAACCCTGACTTCTAGAAGGGATGCATTTATTAGATAAAAGGTCGACAAGGGCTCCTACCCATTGCTCTAATGATTCATGATAACTTAACGGATCGCACGACCAACGTGCTGGCGACACATCATTCAAATTTCTGCCCTATCAACTTTCTATGGTAGGATACTGTTAGCCACTTGAACACTTGGCATGCAGGAGATGGCGGCACCTTGCACCAATTCCTAGCATGGGACTTTAGAGTGGTTGGGCACTCCCTAACGCAAGGTGAAAGCTGAGAGGATTAGCTTAGGCACGGGCTGACATGCGGGTCCTAGTGTGAACCAAGACTTGGATTGGACAAAGGATGTTGGGCTACATGTTCGTGGCCTCCATCAGATGGGTCATGGGCTTGGGTCAAGAGGCCCAAAACACAAGACTAGGTCTTGGCAAAGTCTGCATGGCACTGCATGGCACTGCGTGGCATCGAGTCTACTAGGACATGTGGAACATGGAGTCGTGCGGGTGTTACTCTATCTGGTTGGCCGAGCATTGGGATAATGCTCATCAAATCATGCATGGCAAAGGATCGTGGGTAGATAAGGCTTATCGAGATCAAGTGATGGATGATCGTGGGAGATAAGGCTTATCAAGATCGAGCAATGGATGAGAACGTGGGAAGACGAGGGTTATCAGCCACGATAGCGATCATGGGGAGATAATGTTTATCTCCAAGACCTAGATAGCTGTGGGTGTCAGCTATATATAGACCCTATGGGTTGTCGATTGTACTCAGTGAAAGAGAAATACTCAGAGAGAAAGAGTGAAACACTATTGAGAGTTCAGGTGATTGTTCCTTTGTATTACTTGAGTTAAGTAATAAAAGGTTGGGAAAGGTTCCCGTATATGCTCTTGTGCTTCTTTTGAGTGTGTGAGTTGTGTGCCTACTTACAAAGTTCTACTGTGCAAATCGTTGTGCGTGCGGTTGGCTGAGACTAAGTGTGATTTAGTGCTATCACAAGGCAAAATTTTGGGTGAGAAAATTAGCCCTGTGACAGTTGGTATCAGAGCAGAAAGGTTCGACCAATGGCAGGTGGTTCAGGTCTTGATGATGTACGTGAGCGTGTATCCAAACTCTTTGAGGTGCTTGGTGAACTTCAGGAGGATGCAAATTTTACCGTGTTCCCGATGTTGGCACTCCATGAGTAGTACATAATTGATCTGCAGCAGCAACATGAGGTGGTGGCCTCTAAGAATACAGCTTTTCGACTTGATGAGATGGAAGCAGAGATAGCCATCCTCAAGAAGATTGTAGCCTCTCAACCAAGTGGAGGTGTTGTGGAGGGCTCGACCAACATGAAGGTGCCAGAGCCTAAAGCCTTCGAGAGAGCGAGGGATGCCAAAGAGATCGAGAACTTTCTGTGGGATATGGAGTAGTACTTCAAAGCTGCCCGAGTGCCAAACAACGAGAAGGTCAATCTGACTAGCATGTATCTGGCCAAGGACGCCAAGCTGTGGTGGCGAACTCGGTTGGATGACGATGCAAGTGCAAGTAGGCCTAAGATCGAGACGTGGGAGAGCCTAAAGAAGGAATTGAAGGACTAGCTTTTGCCCTGCAACACATCATGGGTTGCGAGGGAGTCCCTAAAGAAGTTGAAGTACAGTGGCACGGTGCGTGACTACGTGAAGGAATTCAATTCCTTGATGCTTGACATCCGAAACATGTCGGATGAGGATAAGCTTTTCAACTTCCTATCCGGTCTTCAACCCTGACCTCAACTCGAGTTTAGAAGGCTAGGTGTGAAGGACCTTCCTTCAGCAATGGCTGTGGTTGATGGTTTAGTTGATTTTTTGATCAACAAGTCTCCTGATTCTGATGCTGGGAAGCAGCCCAAAGATAAGGGCAAGAAGAAGAAAGAAGGCAAGAAGGATAAGCAGAACAGTGGCGGCAAGGATAAAGGTAAAGCCGTCTACAAAGAACAAGGTAAAAGCAAAACTAACTCTGGATGTTTCATTTGTAATGGAACACACAGGGCCAAGGAGTGCCTGAAGCGGGAGAAGCTAAGTGTCATAGTTGCTAAGGAGAGTGGCCTCTTGGATGATGTTGGCTCGTGTCAATTCTCTACAGTTGGTGAGTGCTGTGCAAGCTGGACGTGCCCCACAATTCGGCTTGATGTATGTGAAGATTGGGATCAGTAATAAAGAGTTGATCGCAATGGCTGACATGGATGCTACCCACAACTTTGTTGCTGAGAGGATGGTGGAGTCACTGGGTCTGAAAGTCACCAAGACTGGGAGTCGAATGAAGGCAATCAACTTGGCAGCTCGGGAGGTGCTTTGCACGGCACTGGGAGTGGAGGTAACTATGGGCAATTGGTCTAGTAAGCTTAACTTCAATGTGGTTCCGTTAGATGATTTTGATATCATACTGGGGGTTGATTTCTTTGTGAGCGCAAAAGTTGCTCAGTTGCCTCACTTGGGTGGTTTCATGATCATGCATGAGGATCATCCATGTTTTGTTTTTGGAACGGTCACTCCCTCTTCCAGTGTTGGTGGGAAGTCGGGTGGTATGCTGTCAGCTATGCAGGTAAAGCATGGGCTGAAGCAAAGAGAAGTCACGTACTTTGCGGCTTTCATGGAGATCAAAGAAGGTATTGTTGCGGAGGTGCCTACCAGTGTGGCGAATCTGCTGGGAGAGTTCACTAACGTGATGCCTCATGAACTCTCTAAGTGTCTTCCCCAGAGGTGTGCCACTGACCACAAGATCGATTTGCTGCCTAGTTCCAAACCACCAGCACAAGCCCCATATCGCATTAGTCAGCTAGAGTTGGCAGAACTGAGGAAACAGTTGACGGACTTGCTGGATTCAGGCCTAATTCAGCCCTCCAAAGTACCATATGGTGCCCCGGTGTTGTTTCAGAGGAAACACGATGGCTTCCTGTGGATGTGTGTTGATTATAGGGCTCTGAACAAGGTGACAGTAAATAACAAGAACCCTATTCCATTGATAGCGGACTTGTTGATAGCCTCATATTTCACCAAGCTGGCTCTGCGGTCTGGATATTGGCAAGTCAGGATTGTTGAAGGAGATGAGGGGAAAACCACGTGCATCACTCGCTATGGCTCCTACGAATTCTTGGTGACGCCATTTGGTTTGACTAACGCCCCTGCTACTTTTTGTAATTTAATGAATGATGTGTTTCATGACTTCATTGATCATTTTGTGGTTGTATATCTAGATGATATTGTTGTGTATAGTGAGTCCTTGGAGGATCACTTGTCCCACCTATGGTTGGTGTTGTCTAGGTTGAGAGACCACCAATTATATGTTAAAAAGGAAAAATGCGAGTTTGCCCAATGAGAGATTATGTTCCTTGGGCATAGGGTGAGTTGAGGGCAGGTCAAAATGGACGAGTTGAGATCGTTTCTTGGTTTGTCTAACTACTACAGGAAGTTTGTGCAGGGTTACTCCAAAATGGTGGCCCCATTGATAGACTTACTCAAGAAGGATAGACCCTGGAGGTAGACCATAGATTGCCAAGAAGCCTTTGACAAGTTGAAGGCAGCGGTGTCTGCGGAGCCGGTCTTGATGCCGCTTGATTTCGAGTTGCCTTTCAGTGTGCTAACTGACACCTCAAACAAAGCCATTGGAGGTGTGTTGGTGTAGGAAGGCTACCCCATTACCTATGAGAGACGGAAACTCAATGATGTAGAGCAGCGGTACTCAGCCCATGAGAAGGAGATGCTGGCAGTGGTGCATTGCCTTCGCACAATGAGGGTGTATTTGCTGGGTACTAGGTTCGTGGTTCAGGCCGAAAATGTGGCTAACACATTCTTTCAGACTCAGAAGAAGCTTTCTGCACGGTAGGCACGGTGGCAGGAGTTATTGGCTGAGTATGATTTTACTTGGGAACACAAGCCAGGAAGGCAAAATCAGGTGGCAGATGCCCTAAGTTGCCGACAACTGTAAGAGACAATTGCTGCCCTCATTCAAGTGTGAGTGACTTGGTAGACAAAATCAGGGATCAGGACTCACATGATGCGACATGTCAGCAAGTGGTACAGCAAGTTAGGGAGCTTGTGGTAAGGCGATACTGGCTCGATAATGATTTATTGCATGCCAAGGGTAATCGTGTATATGTTCCGAGTGGTGCAGGCCTTAGGAAGGAGATACTACGGGAGTCTCATGATTCACAGTGGGCTGGTCATCCTGGCATCGAAAGAATGATGTCCTTGTTGTCCCGCAACTACTACTGGCCAAAGATGGATGATGACGTCGAGGCATATGTCAAAACGTGCATCGCTTGTCAGTAGGATAGGAGGGAGCGGCAGAAGGAGGCGGGTTTGTTGCAGCCGCTACCCATTCCTTCGAAGCCATGGGTGTCGGTTTCGATGGATTTCATTGGCGGATTCCCGAAGATTGATGGCATGGGATCTGTCATGGTGGTGGTAGATCAATTTTTCAAGTATGCGGTGTTTATTTCTATCCCCTCTTTATGCCAAGCAGAGGCAGCCGCTAAGCTTTTCTACAAGCAGGTAGTAAAGTACTTTGTGTTGCCTGAAGATATTGTGATCGATCGGGATCCTCGTTTCACTGGCAGGTTTGGAACGTCATTGTTCAACATGATGTGTTCAGAATTGAAATTCTCTACTGCCAACCATTATAAGACTGATGGCCAGACGGAGCGGATCAATGGCCTACTTGAGGAATAGCTTAGGCATTATGTGACGGCAAGCTAGAGGAATTGGCTTGAGTTGTTGGATTCGGCCCAATTTTGCTACAATCTTCATAAGTCCTCTTCAACAGGTATGAGTCCCTTTGAGCTAGCTATGGGGCAACAACCCCTTACTCCTAACGATGTGGCCAGGACTAGCTTAGGAGGGAGATGTCCGGCAGCGCACTGGTTTGCCCGTTCTAAGCAAGAGCAGCTAGAGGAGGCCCAAGATAGCTTGGACAAGGCAGCCAGGCAGATGAAAAAGTATACGGACCGAGGAAGGAGGGACATGCAGTTCCAAGTTGGGGATAAGGTGTTGCTGAAACAGGTATGAGTCCCTTTGATAGAAGATTAACAACAAGATAGTGCATCGTGGGCTGGTTCCAAAGTATGACGGTCCTTCACAATGGTGAAGAAAGTTGGCAATGTTGCATATAGATTGCAAATCGCAGAAAGGTTGAAGGTGCATCCAACCTTCCACGTGAGTTTCTTGAAGCCCTTCCACGAGGAAGCAAGCGATTAGCCTCCAAGGAAACAAACACGACGTGCTCCCCCTACAATCAAAACTGAGTTCCAACGTGACGTGGAGAGAATTCTAGACCACCAAACACAGGGACAAAGTAAGAAGAACAGGTGGGTTGGGTACTTGGTCAAGTGGAAGAATGCCCCAGATAGTGAGGTGAGCTAGGAAAGAGATCTGACTCTATGACAGTTTGAGAAGCAGGTGGAAGACTACCTATGAACCCTACCAATGAGGACATTGGCTTCAATAGGTGGGGGTGGTTTGTTAGCCCCTTGACCACTTAGCATGCGGGAGTTGGCAGCACCTTGCGCAAATTTGTAGCATGGGAATTTGGAGTGGCTTGGTACTCCCTAAGGCAAGGTGAAAACTGAGAGGGTCAGTGAAGGCACAAGCCTACATGCGGGTCCTAGTGTGGACCAAGACTTGGGTTGGACAAATGATGCTAGGCTACATGTTCGTGGGCTCCATCAGATGGGTCATGGGCTTGGGCCAAGAGGCCCAAAACATGAGACTGGGTCTTGGCTAAGTCTGCATGGCACAGCTTGCATTGCATGGCATCGAGTCTTCTATGACGTGTGGAATGTGGGGACGTTCGGGTGTGGCTCTATCCGGTTGGCTGAGCATCAGGATAATGCTCATGAGATCATGCACGGGAAAGGATCGTGGGTAGATAAGGCTTATCGAGATCAAGTGATGGATGATCGTGAGAGAAAAGGATTATAAGGAACAAGTCATGGATGAGATTGTGGGAAGATGAGGATTATCAGCCACGATAAAGATCGTGGGGAGATAATGTTTATCTCCAAGCCCTAGATAGCTGGGGGTGTCAGCTATGTATAAACCCTATGGGTTGTCATTTGTAATCAGCGAAAGAGAAATCACTCAAAGAGAAAGAGTGAAACACTGTTGAGAGTTCAAGTGAGAGTTAAGTAATAAAAGCTTGGGAAAGGCTCCCGTATATGCTCTTGTGTCTCTTTTGAGTGTGTGAGTTGTGTGCCTTACTTATAAAGTTCCATTGTGCAAATCATTGTGTGTGTGGTTGGCTGAGACTAAGTGTGACTTAATGCCATCACAAGGCAAAATTTTGAGAATTAGCCGTATGACACCTACTGTTAGCCCCTTAAACACTTGGCATGCGGGAGTTGGCGGCACCTTGCGCAAACTCCTAGCATGGGACTTTG
>CM075454.1:2426514-2479014 GCA_037832335.1 Carallia pectinifolia | reverse complement strand
GAGACGGTAATAACAAGAAACCTAGACTCCTTGCCCGAACGAGTATAAAAGACAAGACGACAACAACAGCAAAAGCATAGTCCCTGTTTGCACGAGTATAAAAGGTGAGGAGGGGACGGCAAAGCTTATTCCTTACCCACACGAGTATAACAAGCGAGAGGACGACAACAAAGTATACTCCTTGTCTGCACAAGTATAAAAGGCGAGACGGTAACAACAAAGCATGGTCCTTACCTGCACGAGTATAAAAGATGAGACAACAATTACACCAAAAGGAGGCTTCTTGCTCATACGAGTATAAAGGACAAGACAACAACAACGACAAAAGCATACCCCTTGCACGTACGAGTGTAAAAGCTGAAAGGGCAACAACAACAAAGTAGACCCATAGCCCACACGAGTATAAAAGGCGAGACAGCAATAACAACAAAAACAGGCTCCTTGCCTCCAAAAGTATAAAAGCCGACAAGTACAAAAACAAAAGTATACTCCTAACCTGCCCGAGTATAAAAAAGGAGATGACAAGAACAACAAAACTAGACTCCTTCCACACGAGTATAAAAGCCAAGATGGTAACAACAACAAAAGTAGACTCCTTGCTCGCAAGGATATAAAAGGCAAAAAGCACAAAAAAAAAATTATAATCCTTACCTACACGAGTATAAAAGGTAGACGGGAACAACAACAAAGCAGACATCTAGCCCACACGAGTATAAAAGGCAAGACGACAATAACAATAAAAGTAGACTCCTAGCTTGCTAGAGTCTAAAAGGTGATAAGTACAACAACAAAAGTATACTCCTCGCAGGCCCGAGTACAAAAGGCGAGATGGTAACAACGAACTATACTCCTTGCATGCATGACTATAAAAGGCGAGATGACAACAACAAAGCATGATGCTTGCTCGCACGAGTATAATTGGCGAGACGGTAGCAACAACAATCCTGGACTCCTTACTCGTGTGAGTATAAAAGACGAGACAGCAACAACAACAAAAGTATACTCCCTGCCCACACGACTATAAAAGGCAAGACAAGAATGACAAAGCACACTCCTTGCCCGCATGAGTATAGAAGGCGAGACGGCAATAGCCAAGCATTCTCCTTGCCCAAAAGAGTGTAAAAGGCAAGATGGCAACAACAAAGCATGCTCCTTGTTTGCACGAGTGTAAAAGGCAAGTCGGTAATAACAATTCATACTCCTTACCTGCACAAGTATAAAAGGAGAGGCAGCAATCACAACAAAAGCAGACTCCTTGCTTGTACGAGTATAAAAGACAGGACAACAATAACAATAAAAGCATACTCCTTGCTCGAACGAGCATAAAAGTCGAGACAACAGTATAAAAGGTGAGACAACAACAACAAAGCATGTTCATTGCCAGCACGGGTGCAAAAGGCGACACGACAACAACAACAAAAGTAGGACCCATAGGGGTATAAAAGTTGTAAAATACAACAACACAAGTATACTCCTTCCCTAAACGGGTATAAAAGTGAGGCGGTTACAACAGCAAAACAGACTCCTGGCCCGCACATCCATAAAAGGTGAGACTGCAACAACAACAAAAGTAGACTCCTTGCCCACAAGAATAGGAAAGACGAAAAGTACAACAACAAAAGTAAACTCCTTGTCTACACAGGCATAAAAGGCAAGGCGGCAACAACAACAAAGCAGACTCCTAGCCCGTATGTATAAAAAAGGGGAGATGATAACCACAACAAAAGTAGACTCCTTGCCTACAATAGCATAAAAAGCAAGACGGTAATAATAGCAAGGCTGACTCCTAGCCTAAATGAGCATAAAAGGCGATATGGCAACAACAACAAAAGCATACTCCCTACTTGCACGAATATTAAAGGTGAGACAGTAATAATGGCGAAGCAGAATCCTTGCTTGCACGAGTGTAAAAGGCGGGACGACGACTACAACGAACGTATGCTCCTTGCCCGCACAAATATAAAAGGGGAAACAGCAATATTAAGGCATACACTTTGCCGACGTGAGTATAAAAGGCGAGACAGCAACAACAACGAAAGCAGCCTCCTTGCCTGCAATAGTATAAAAGGTGCATGCTTCTTGCCTGCACATGTATAAAAGGCTGGATGGCAACAACAATAAAACAAGACTCCTTACCCGCAAGAGTATAAAAGGCGAAAAATATAACAAGAAAAGTATACTCCCTGCTAGAACAAGTGTACAAGTTGAGACGACAACAACAACAAATGTAATCTCCTTCCCTGCAAAAGGATAAAGAGTGAGACAGCAGCAGAAAAGGTGAGATGGCAACAATGACAAAACCAGAGTCCCTGCTCGTGCGACTACAAAGGGTGAGACGACAATAACAACAAAAGCATGCTCCCTACCCGCACGAGTATAAAAGGCGAGACAGCAATATCAAAGTACACTCCTTGCCCGCGGGAGTATAAAAGGCGAGGCAGCAACAATAAAGTATGCTCCTTTCTCACATGAGTATAAAAGGGGAGATGACAACAATAACAGAACCAGACTCCTTGCCTGCACAAGTATAAAAGGGAAGATAGCATTGATAACAACGATAGAAAAAGCAGACTCTTTGCACGCAACAGTAAAAAGGGCAAGACGGCAACAACAAAGCATGCTGCTTGCCCGAACAATTATAAAAGCCTAGACGACAATAACAATAAAACAAGACTTGTTGCCTACAAGAGTATAAAAGATGAAAAGTGCAATAGCAAAAGGATGCTACTTGGATGCTACTTGTCTGCACGAGTATAAAAGGTAGGATGGCAACAACAACAAAACCAGACTCTTTACCCATACGAGTATAAAAGGCGAGACAACAACAACAGTAAAACCAAACTCCTTACCCGCAAGAGTATAAAATGCGAAAAATGCAACCACAACAGTATACCCCTTGCCCGCATGAGTATACAAGGCGGGACGACAACAACAGCAAAGCAGACTTCTAGCTTGCAAGAGTACAAAAGGTGAGACAGTAACAAGAACAAAGGTGGACTCCTTGCCCACAAGAGCATAAAAGGCAAAAACTAGAATAACAAAAGTATTCTTCGTGCTTGCACGAGTACAAATGGTAGGACAGTAACAACAGCAAAGTAAACTTATAGCCTGCACAGGTGTAAAAGGCGAGACGACAACAACAACAAAATTAGCCTCCTTCCTTTCAAGAGTACAAAAAGCGAGAGACAGTAGGAAATCATACTCTTTGCCCATGCGAATATAAAAGGCCAGACAGCAACAACAAAACCTGGCACTCGCCCGTACGAATATAAAAGGCAAGACGGCAACAACAAAAAAACCAGAGTGCTTGCCTATACGTGTCTAAGTGGCGAGATGACAATAAAAACAAGAGCATACTATTTGGCTGCATGAGTATAAAAGACGAGATGGCAACAGTAACAGTAAGGTATACTCCTTACCTGCACGATTATAAAAGGCGAGACAACAACAACAACAAAACTAGACTCCTTGCCGGCGCGAGTGTAAAAGGCAAGGTAGCAACAACAAGTAAAGCAGACTCTTTGCCCGTAAGAGCATAAAAGGCAAACAGTACAACAACAAAAGCATACTCCTTGCTTGCACGAGCATAAAAGGCGAGACGATAACGTCAACAAAGCAGACTCCTACCCCGCAAGAGTATAGAAGGCGAGACGGCAACAACAACAAAAGAAGACCCCTTGCCTGCAAGAGTATAAAATGCGACAGGTACGACAGCAAAAGTATACTCATTACCTGCCCTAGTATAAAAGGTAAAACGACAACAACAATAAAACCAGACTCCTTGCTCACATGAGTATAAAAGGTGAGACGATAACAGCATTGAACGTAGACTCTTTGCCCCAAGTAATGTAAAGGGCGAAAAATGCAAAAACAAAAGTATACGCTTTCCCGACAAAAGTGTAGAAGGCAAGACGACATCAACATCGAAAGCAGACTCCTTGCCCACAACAGTATAAAGGTGACAAGTACAACAACAAAAGTATAGTCCTCACCCGCCAAACTATAAAAGCCGAGACGGTAATAACGAAGCATACTCCTTGCTTGCACGGCTATAAAAGGCGAGATGACAACAAGAACAAAGCATGATGCCCACATGAGTATAAAAGGTAAGATGGTAACAACAAGGCCTACTCCTTACCCCGCATGACTATAAAAGGGATGACGGCAACAACAAAGCATAATACTCACCCGAAGAAGTATAAAAAGCGAGGTAACAACAACAACAAACCCAGACTCTTTGCCCGTACGAGTGCAAAAGGCGAGAAGGCAATAACAACAAAAGCATACTCCTTACCTGCGGGAGTATAAAAGGAGAGACGGCTTCTTGCCTGCACGAGAATAAAGGCGAGATGTCAACAACAAAGCATACTCTTTACTCACACGAGTATAAAAGGCGAGATGGCAATAACAATAAAACTAGACTCCTTACCCGCGTGAGTATAAAAGGAAAAACGACGACAACAACAATAAAAGCATACTTCTTGCTTGCACGAGTATAGAAGGCAAGATGATGACTACACCAAAAACCAGACTCCTTGCCCGTACGAGCATAAAAGGCAAGATAGCAACAACAACAAATGCATACTCCTTCCCTGCATGAGTACAAAAGGTAAGACGACAATAACAACAAAGCATACTCCTAGCTCGCAAGAGCATAAAACAGGAGACAGCAACAACAACAAAACTAAACTCTTTGCCCGAATGAGTAAAAAAGTTGAGATGGTAACAACAGCAGAAGTAGACTCTTTGCCTGCAAGAATACAAAAGGGAAAAAGTACAAAAATAAAATGCAAGACGATGAGTACACCAAAACCAAACTCTTTGCTCGTATGAGCATAAAAGGCAAGACAGCAACAACAACAAAAGCATACTCCTTCCCCGCACGAGTACAAAAAGTGAGGTGGCAACAACAGCAAAGCAGACTCCTAGCCTAGATGATTATAAAAGGGGAGACAGCAACAATAACAAAACCAGACTGTTTGTCCGCACGAGTATAAAAGGCGAGACAGTTACAACAGCAAAGTAGACGTCTAGGCCGGACGACTATAAAAGGTGAGACAGTAATAACAACAAGAGCAGGCTCCTTACCCGCAAAACAATAAAAGACGAGACGACAACCACAAATCATGTTGCTTGCCTGCACGAGCATAAATACAAGACGACAACAACATCAAAAGCTGACTCCTTGCCTGTAAGAGCACAAAAGGCAAAAGGTACAACAACAAAATTATACTCCCTGCCTGCAGGAGTATGAACTGTGAGACGACAACAACTACAAAAATAAACTCCTTACTTGAACGAGGATAAAAAGCAAGATAGCAACAACAACAAAAGCAGACTCCTCGCTTGGAAGACTATGAAAGGCAAAAAGTACAACAACAAAAGTGTATTCTTTGCCCAAACAAGTATAAAAGGCAAGAGGACAACAACAGCAACGCTGAATCCTAGGCCGCACGAAAATAAAAGGTGGGATGACAACAACAACAAAATCAGACTCCTTGCTCGAAAGATTATAAAAAGTGAAAAGTACAACGATAAAAGCATATGCCTTGCCGACACGAGTATAAAAGGCAAGATGGTAAGAACAGTAAAGTAGATTCCTTGCACGCACGAGTATAAAAGGCGAGATGACAACAACGTCAAAGTAGACTCCTAGTCCACATGAGTATAAAAGGCAAGACGACAACAACAACGAAACTAGACTCCTTGCTCGCACAAGTATAAAAGCCAAGACAGTAACAATAGCAAACGTAGACTCTTTGCCTGCAAGAATACAAAAGGCAAAAAGTACAAACGAACGAGTATAAAAGGCAAGATGGTAATAACAGTAGAGCATACTCCTATCACGCACGAGTATAAAACACGAGACAGTAACAACAACAAAATCGGATTCCTTACTCGCAAGAGTGTAAAAGGCGAGACAGTAACATTAATAAAAGCAGAGTAGTTGCCCACAAGAGTATAAAAGCTAACGAGTACAACAGCAATAGTATACCCCTCACCTGCACAAGTATAAAAGGCGAGAAGGCAACAACAAAGAATATTCCTTGCTCGTACGTGTGTAAAAGGCAAGAAGATAACAAAAAAGCATGCTCTTTGCCTGTACAAGTATAACAGAGGAGATGGCAACAACAACAAAACCAGACCCCTTGCTCGAATGAGTATAAAAGATGAGACGGCTGCAACAACAAAAGCATACTTCTTGCTCGTATGAGTATAAGAGGCAACATGGCAACAGCAAAGCATACCCCTTGCCCACACCAGTATAAAATGAGAGATGACAACTATAACAAAAACAGACTCCTCGGCCAAACGAGTATAAAAGGCAAATTGGTAACAACAACAAAAGCATTCTCCTTCCCCGCATGAGCATGAAAGTCGAGAAAATGACAACGACAAAGCTAGACTACTTGCCCACACGAGGGTAAAAGGCGAGACAACACGAACAGTAAAAGCATACTTCTTGCTTGCACGAGTATAAGAGGTGAGACGATAACTTCAACAAAACCAGACTCCTTGCCCACATGAGTAGAAAAGGCAAGGAGACAATAACAACAAAAGCATACTCTTTACCTGCACAAGTATAAAGAGCGAGGCAACGACAACAAAGCATATTCCTTGCTCGTGCGAGCATAAAAGGTGCCACGGCAACAATAAAGCATGTTCCTTGCCTGCACGAGTATAAAAGCGAGCCAACAACAACAACAAAAGCAGACTCCTTGCCTACACGAGTATAAAAGGTGAGATGACAACAACAACAAAAGCGTACTCCTTGTTCATACGAGCATAAAAGGCAAGACGACAACAACAAAGTATTCTTCTTGCCTGCGTGAGTATAAATGGTGAGTTGGTAACAACAACAAAACTAGAATTATTGCCGACACGAGTATAAGAGGAGAGACTACATCAACAACAAAAGTAGACTCCTTGCCAGCAAGAGTATAAATTGCAAAAAGTATAACAACAGAAGTATGCTCCTTGCCAGCATGAATATAAAAGGCAAGATGGCAACAACAGCAAAGCAGACTCCTGACCCACACGAATATAAAAGGCGAGACGGTAACAACAACAAAAGTAGACTCTTTGCCTGTAAGAGCAAAATATGCGACAAGTACAACAACAAAACCAGTCTATTTCCCCGCACGAGCGTAAAAGGTTATACAGCAACAACAGTAAAAGTAGACTCTTTGCCCGCAAGAGTGTAAGAGGAAAAAAGCACTTTAACAAAAGTATACTCATTACCAGCATGAATAGAAAAGGCGACACGACAACAATAAAAAAGCAAACTTCTTTGGCCGCACTAGTTAGAAGGCTAGACGCTAGTAAAACAACGTCAAAGCAGACTCCTTCCTCGCACGAGTATAAAAGGCGACATGGCAACAACAAGGACTGCTGCCCGCCTGCACGAGAATAAAAAGTGACAGGGCAATAACAACAAAGCCTGAATCCTTGGCTATACGATTATAAAAGGCGAGATGGCAGCAACAACAAAAGCATACTTCCTGCTAGCACGAGTATGAAAGGAGAGACAACAACAATAAAGGATGCCTGTTGCTCGCATGACTATGAAAGATGAGACGGTAGCAACAACAAAACCCGACACCTTGCCCGCGATAGCATAAGAGGTGAGCCGGAAAAGACAGCAAAAGTAGACTCCTTGCCCTCAAGAGTATAAATGGCAAAAAGTATAACAGTAAAAGTATACACCTTGCCCGCATGGGAATAAAAGTTGAGACGGTAACAACAGTAAAGCAGGCTCCTAGTGCGCATGAGTTCAAAGGCTAGACGACAACAACTGCAAAAGCAGATTCCTTGCCAGCAAGACTAAAAAAGCTAAGATAGCAACAACAAAGCATACTACTTGCCCACACGAGTGTAAAGGACTACATGGCAACACCAACAAATCCAGACTCCTTGCCCGTACAAGTATAAAAGGTGAGACGACAATAAGAACAAAAGCATACTCCCTTCCTGCACGAGTATAAAAGGCGAGATGGCAGCAACAAATCATACTCCTTACTCTCATGAGTGTAAAAGGCAAAACAACAACAACAACAAAACCATACTTATTGTCGGCACGAGTATAAAAGGCTAGACAACAACAACAACAAAAGTAGATTGCTTGTTTGTAAAAGTTTAAAGGCAAAAAGTACAGTTACAAAAGTATACTCCTTACTCACATGAGTATAAAGGGCGAGACGACAACAACAAAGCATACTCTTTGCTCACACGGGTATAAAAGGTGAGACAGCAACGACAAAGCATGCTCCTTGCCCGCACGAGTATAAAAGGCGACATGGCAACAACAACAAAACCAGAATCTTTACCCATACAGGTATAAAAGGCGAGATGGCAACAACAACAAAAGTGTACTCCCTACCCGCATGACTATAAAAGGCATGACGCCAATAGCGAAGCATACTCCCTGCTTGTATGAGTATAAGAGGCAAGGCGACAACAAGAACAAAAGCAGACTCTTTGCTCTCACAAGTGTAAAAGGCAAGACAACCACAAAGTACAATGACAAAAGTATACTCCTTGCCCGACCAAGGACAAAAGGTTAGACGGCAACACAAACAAAAGCAAACTCCTTTTCTGCAAGAGTATAAAAGACGATACGACAACAATAAAGCACACTCCTTACTCGTACAAGTATAAAAGGCAAGAGAACAACAACAAAGCATGCTGCTTGCCCGCATGAGTACAAAAGGCAACACATCAACAACAACAAAACCAGACTCTTTACCCGTATGGGTATTAAGGTGAGATGACGACAACAACAAAAGCCTACTCCCTATCTACACGAGTATAAAAGGCGAGATGTCAACAACAAAGCATACTCTATAAACGACAAGACAGTAACAACAACAAAACCAGACTCTTTGCTCGTATAAGTGTAAAAGGTAAGACAGTAACAACATCAAAAGTAGACTCCTTGTACGCAAGAGTGTAAAAATCAAAAGTACAACAACAAATTATACCCCTAGCCCGCACAAGTATAAAAGGGAACACGGCAACAACAACAAAACCTGTCTCCTTGCCTGCATGAGTATAAAGGCAAGACAACGACATCTACAAGTGCAGATTCCTTGTCTGTAAGAGTACAAAAGGCGAAAAGTATGCCAATAAAAATATACTTCTTCCCCACACGAGTAGAAGAGGCAAGACGACAACAATAACAAAACCAAAATCCCTATCCACATGAGGATAAAACGTGAGATAACAACAATGGCAAAAGCAAACTCTTTGCTAGCAAACGCAAAAAAGGAATCAAGTACAACAACACAACCAGCCCACTTGCCCGCATGAGCATTAAAAGTGGGACGGCAACAACAGCAAAAGTAGATTCTTTGCCCTCAAGAGTATAAAAGGTGAAAAGTACAACAACAAAAGCATACTCCTTGCCTGCACGAATATAAAAGGCAAGACAATAACAACAACAAAGCAGACTCCTAGCCTATAGGGCACAAAAGGCTAGAAGCCAACAACAACAAAGGCAAACCCATACAAGTATAAAAGGCGAGATGGCATCAACAAAGCATGCTAGTTGCCCGAACGAGAATAAAAGGTGACACGACAATAAGAACAAAACCAAACTCCTCGACCGTACAAGTATAAAAGGTGAGACGATAGCAACAATAAAAGTACACTCCCTACTAGCACGAGTATAAAAGAGAGACAGTAACTGCAAATCATAATACTTCCCCGCACAAGTACGAGAGGCAAGACGACAATAGCAACAAAACCAAACTCCCTATCCACACGAGGATAAAAGGCGAGACGACAACAACAACAAAAGTAGAGTCTTTTTCCCTTAAGAGTAAAAGAAGTGACAAGAACAACAGCAAAACCAGCACACTTGCCTGCCCGAGCATTAAAGCCAAGACGGCAACAACAGAAAAAGTAGACTCTTTGCCCTCAAGAGTATAAAAGCCAAAAAGTATAACAACAAAAGCATACTCCTTGCCAACACGAATATAAAAGGCAAGACGATAACAACAGCAAAGCAGACTCCTAGCCTGCACCAGTTAAAAGGCTAGATGCCATCAACAACAAAGGCAAACTCCTTGCCCACACGAGTATAATAGGCAAGATGGCATCAACAAAGCATGCTGCTTGCCCGCACGAGAATAAATGGTGACACGATAACTAGAACAAAACCAGACTCCTCGACTGTACGAGTATCAAAGGTGAGACGATAGTAGCAATAAATACACACTCCCTGCCAGCACGAGTATAAAAGAGAGACAGCAGCAACAAAGCATAATCCTTGCCCGCATGAGCATAAAAGATGAGACAACAACAATAAGAAAACCACACACCTTGCCCGCACGATGATAAAAGGTGATACGACAAGAACAACAAAAGTAGACTCTTTACCTGCAAGAGTACAAACAGCAAAAAGTATAATAACAAAAGTATACGCATTGCTTGCGCGAGAATAAAAGGCCAAATAGTGACAACAGCAAAGCAGGCTCCTAGCATGCGCGAGTTAAAAGGCTAAACAACAACAACAAGAAAGACAGATTCCTTGCTTGCAAGAGTATAAAAGGTAAGGCGACAAAAACAAAGCATACTGCTTGCCCGCGCGAGTGTAAAATGCGACGAGGCAATAACAACAAAACCAAACTCCTTGCCCATACGAATGTTAATTCGAGATGACAATAACAACAAAAGCATACTCCCTACCTGCACGAGTATAAAAGGCGAGGCGACAACAACAAAGCATACTCCTTGCCCGCATGAGTATAAAAGGCAAGACAACAATAGCAGCAAAACCAGACTCCTTGCCCGCACAAGTATAAAAAGCAAGACACCAACAACAACAAAAGCAGACTACTTGTTCAAAAGAGTCTAAAGTAAAAAGTACAACATCAAATGTATACTCCTTGCTTACACGAGTATAAAATGCGAAACGACAACAACAACGCATGCTCCTTTCTCGCACGAGCATAAAAAGTGAGATAGTAACAATAGAGCATGCTCCTTGCCCGTAGGGGCATAAAATGCGAGCCAGCAGCAACAACAAAACCATACTCCCTGCCCACACAAGTTTAAAAGGTGAGACAACAACAACTACAAAACTAGACTCCCTGCCCGCATGAGTATAAAAGGCGAGACGACGACAACAAAAACAAAAGCAGACTCCTTGGCCGCAAGAGTATAAAAGGTAAAAAGTGCCGCAACAAAAGTATACCCCATGCCCACACAATATAAAAGGCGAGCGGGCAACAATAGCAAAGCAAAATCTGAGCCCGCACAAGTTAAAAGGCTAGACAGCAACAATAACAAAAATAGACTCCTTTCCTGCAAGAGCATAAACGACGAAAAGTACAATAACAAAATATTCCTTGCCTGACCGAGTATAAAAGGTTAGACAGCTACAACAGCAAAAGTAGACTCCTTTTCCAAAAGAGTATAAAAGGTGATACGGAAACAATGAAGCATGCTCCTTGCCTGCACGAGTAGAAAAGGCGAGACGGCAACAACAAAGCATGTTGGCTGCCCGCACGAGTATAAAGGGCAACACGACAACAACAACACCAGACTCCTTACCGTACGTTTGTAAAATGCAAAACGACAACAACAACAACAAGAGCATACTCCTTGCCCGTGCGAGTATAAAAGGTGTGACGTCAACAGCAAAGCCTACACTTTGCCTACATGAGTATAAAAGGTAAGACAGAAACAAGAATAAAACCAGGCTGTTTCCCTGTACAAGTGTGGAAGGCAACATAGCAACAACAACAAAAGTAGACTCATTGTTTGCAAGAGTGTAAAAGGCAAAAAGTGCGCCAACAAAATTATACTGCATGCCCGCACAAGTATAAAAGGGGAGACGACAACAACAAAACCCGACTCCTTACTTCCACGAGCATAAAAGGCAACATAGAAACATCTACAAATTCTGACTCCTCGCCCACAAGAGTATAAAAAGCAAAAGGTATAGTGACAAAAGTATACTCCTTGCCCACATGAGTATAAAAGGCATAACAACAACAACAACAAAACCAAACTCCCTGCCCACACGAGTACAAAAGGCGAGATGACAACAACAATAAAAGCGGACTCCTTGCCAACAAGATTATAAAATGCAAAAGGTAAGAAAACAAAAAGTATACACCTTGCCCGAGCAAGTGTAAAAGGCGAGACGACAACAACCGCAAAGCAGACACCTAACCCCCAGGAGTATAAAAGGCGAGACAGCAACAACGACAAAAGCAGACTCCTTTCCTGTAAGAGTATAAAAGGCTAGACGACAACAGCAAAGCATAGTCCCCGCTCACACAAGTATAAAAGGCGACATGGTAACTACAAAGTGTGGTGCTTGCCCATGTGAGAATAAAAGGCCAGACGGTAACAATAACAAGACTAGACTCCTTGCCCATACAAGTGTGAAATGAGAGACAACAACAACAGCAAAAGTAGACTTCTTGCCCGCAATAATATAAAAGGTGAAAAGCACAAAAATAAAAGCATACTCCTTACTCGAACAAGTATAAATGGCGGGACGGTAACAATAACAAAGCAGACGCCTAGCCCTCACGAGTGTAAAAGACAAGACGACAATAATAGCAAAACCAGACTCCTTATTCACAAGAGTATAAAAGGTGAGTCGATGGCAACAAAGCACACTCCTTGCTCGTATGAGTATAAAGGACGAGACAGTAACAATAAAGCATGCTACTTGCCCGCACGAGTATAAAATGCGAGATGACAACAATAACAAAACCAGACTCCTTGCCCATACAAGTATAAAAGATGAGACGACAACAAAAGTAAAAGTATACTCTTTGCTTGCAAGGATATAAAAGGCAAAAAGTGCAAAAAAAAAAAAGTATAATCCTTGCCCAGACCAGTATAAAAGCAAGATGGTGACAACAACAAAGCAGGCTACAAGCCCGCACAAGTATAGAATGTTATACTGTAACAACAACAAAAGTAGACTCCTTGCCTGTAAGAATATAAAAAGTGAAAAGCACAAAAATAAATGTATACTCCTTGCCTGCATGAGTATAGAATGGGAGATGGTAACAATAGATACGCAGACGCCTATCCCTCACGAGCATAAAAGCCAAAACGGCAACAACAACAAAGGTAGACTCCTAGCTCGCAAGAGTATAGAAGGTGAGACGACAACAACAAAGCATACTCCTTACTCACTTGAGTGTAAACGGCAAAACGGCAATAACAAAGCAAACTCCTTGGTCATACGAGTGTAAAATGCAAGACAGCGACAACAAAGCATGCACTTAGCCAGCACAAATATAAAAGGCGAGTCAGCAGCAACAACAAACCAGTCCCCTTGCCCGCATAAGTATAAAAGGTGAGACGCCAACAACAACTGCATACTCCTTGTTCGCACAAGTATAAAAGATGAGACAACAACAATAAAGCATGCTCCTTACCCGTGCGACTATAAAAGGCGAGATGACAACTACAACAAAAGTAGACTCCTTAGCAATGCGAGTGTAAAAGGTGAGACGACAACAACAACAACTGCATACTCCTTGCATGCACAAGTATAAAAGGCGAGACGACAATAGCAAAGCATACTCCTTGCCCGCAAGAGCATAAAAGGTGAGGCGGAAACACAAAGCATGCTCCTTACTTGCACGAGTATAAAAGGTGAGTCGGCATTAGCAAAGCTTAGTCTTTGCCCGCATGAGTATAAAAGGCGAGTCGGTAACAACAACAAAACTAGTATCCTTGCCAGCACAAGTATAAAAAGCGATACAGCAACAACAACTAAAGCAGACTCGTTGACCGCAATAGTATAAAAGGTAAAAGTCCAACAACAAAAGCATACTTAATGTCCATGTAAGTATAAAAGGTGAGACGGGAACAATAGCATAAACTGCACGAGTGTAAAAGGCGAGACAGCCGCAACAGCAAAATCAGACTCTTTGCCTGCAAGAGTTAAAAAGGCGACAAGTACAACAACAAAACCAGACTCTTTGTCTACACGAGCATAAAATTCGAGACGGCAACAGCAGCAAAAAGTAGACTCCTTGCCTACAAGAGCATAAAAAGCGAAAAGTAAAACAACTAAAGTATCCTTTTTGCCTGCATGATTAGAAAAGGAGAGACAGTAACACAGCAAAATAGACTCTTAGCCTGCACAAGTGAAAAGGCTAAACGGCACCAACAACAAAAGCAGACTCTTTGCCCACATGAGTATAAAAGATGAGATAGCAACAACAAAGCATACTCTTTGCCCGCAGCAGTATAAACGGCATGACGGCAACAACAAAGCATGCTGCTTGCCCACACAAGAATAAAAGGTAGCACATTAACAACAACAAAACCGAGCTCCCTGCTCGTACGATTATAAAAGGCGAGACTACAACAACAATAAAAGCATACTTGCTACCAACATGAGTATAAAAGGCAACACGACAATAGTTAAGCATACTCCTTACCCGCAGGAGTATAAAAGGCAAAACTACAACAACAATAAAAGCATACTTGCTGCCAACAGGAGTATAAAAGCGAGACAGCAACAACAACGAAAGCAGACTCCCTACCTGCAAGAGTATAAAAAGCAAGAAGTATAACAATAAAAGTACACTCTTTGCCTGCACAACTATAAAAGGCAAGATGATAACAACAACAAATCTAAACTTCCTGCCTGCACGGGTATAAAAGGCAAGATAGCAATAACAACAAAAGTAGACTTGTTGCCTGTAAGAGTATAAAAGGCGAAAAGTACAACAATAAAGTATGCTCTTTGCCCGTATGAGTATAAAAGGTGAGACGACAACAATAGCACAGCAAACACCAAGCCTGCAAGAGTATAAAAGGCAAGATAGCAACAAGAACAAAAGCAGACTCCTTGCCTGCAAAAGTATAAAAGATGATAAGTACAACAACAAAAGTATACTCCCCACCTGACTGAGTATATAAGGCGATAGGACAACTACAATAGAAGCAGATTCCTTGCCCATGCGAGTGTAAAAGGTGAGATGGCAACAACAACAAAATCATACTCCTTGCACACATGAGTATAAAAGGGGAGACGGCAACAGTGAAGCATACTCCTTGCCCGCAAGAGAATAAAAGGCGAGACAGCAACAACAAAGCACGTACCTTACCCGCACAAGTATAAAAGGCAAGACAGTAACAACAACAAAACCAGACTCCTTGCCCGCGCGAGTACAAAAGATGAGACGGTACAAGAATAAAAGGCGAGACGGTACCAACAACAAAATCATACTCCTTACGAGCACGAGTGTAAAAAGCAAGTCGGTAACAACAACAAAACTAGTATCCATGCTCGCACGAGTATAAAAGGCAAGACAGCAGCAACAACAAAAGCAGACTGCTTGCCCACAAGAGTATAAAAAGTAATAAGTCCAACAACAAAAACATACTCAATGCCTACATGAGTACAAAAGGTGAGACGATAACAAAAGCAAAGTAGACTCTTAACCCGCACAAGAATAAAAGGCGAGATGGCAACAACAGTAAAAACAGACTCTTTGCCCGCAAGAGTAAAGAAGGTGACAAGTACAACAAAAAAAGCAGACTCCTTACCCGCATGAACATGAAAGTCGAGACAGCAACACCAGCAAAAGTAGACTCCTTTCCAGCAAGAGTATGAAAGGCAAAAAGTACAACAACAAAGGTATACTGCTTGCTTGCACAAGTATAAAAGGAAAGATAGTGACTACAATAAAATAGACTCCTAGCCCGCACAAGTTAAAAGCCTAGACAGCAACAACAACAAACGTAGACTCCTTACCGACAATGGTATTAAAGGCGAGACGACAGCAACAAAGCATGCTGCTTGCTTGCACGAGAATAAATGGCAACATGGCAACAACAACAAAACCAAACTTCTCGCCCGTACGAGTATAAAAGGTGAGATAGCAACAACAAGAAAAGCATATTCATTGCCAGCTTGAGTAGAAAAGGCGACATGGCAATAGCAAAGCATACACCTTGCCTGCATGAGTATAGAAGGCGAGATGGTAACAACAACAAAACCAGGCCCCTTGCCCACACAAGCATAAAAGTCGAGACTGTAAGAACAACAAAAGTAGACTCCTTGCCCGTAAGAGTATAAAAAGCAAACTGTACAACAACAAAAGTACACTCCTTACCTGCGCAAGTATAAATGGCAAGACGATAGCAGCAACAAAACCAGACTCCCTGCCTGCACAAGTATAAAAGACGAGATGGCAACAACAACAAAATCAGACACCTTGCCCGTAAGAGTATAAAAGGTAAAAAGTACAACAACAAAAGTATGCTCTTTGCTTGCATGAGTATAAAAATCGAGACGACAACAACATTAAAGTAGACACCTAGCCTGCACGAGCATAAAAGGCAAGATAGCAACAACAAAAAAAGCAGACTCCTTGCTCACAAGAGTATAAAAGACAACAAGTACAAATACAAAAGTGTACTATTTGCTAGAACGAGTATAAAAGGCGAGACGTCAACAACAATAAAAGTAGACTTCTTGCCTACAAGAGGATAAAAGGCGCAAAGTTAAACAACAAAAGTATACTCCTTGCACGCTCGAATATAAACTTACTCCCCAAATTTGGAAGGAGATCAACAACAAGTCAGTGCATCGTGGGCTAGTTCCAAAGTGTGACGGTCCCTTCACAATGGAGAAGAAAGTAGGCAATGTTCCATACAAGTTGCAATGTCCAAAAAGATTGAAGGTATATCCAACCTTCCATATGAGCTTCTTGAAGCCCTTCTACGAGGAAGCGGGCAATGAGCCTTCAAGGAAACAACCCCGACGTGCACCGGCTACAACCAGAACTGAGTTCCAACATGAAGTGGAGAGAATCCTGGACCACCAAACGCATGGACAAAGTAAGAAGAATATGCGGTTTGAGTGGTTGGTAAAGTGGAAGAATTCGCCATATAGCGAGGTAAGCTAGGAAAAAAATGTAACTCTATGGCAGTTTGACAAGCAGGTGGAAGACTACCTTTCAACCCTACCAATGAGGATGTTGGCTTCAACAAGTGGGGGTGGTTTGTTAGTCCCTTGAACACACTTAGCATGCTGGAGTTAGTGGCACCTTGCACCAATTCTTAGCATTGGATTTTGGAGTGGCTAGGCACTCCTTGAGGCAAGATGAAAGCTGAGAGGGTTAGCATAGGCAACAGCCTACATGTGGGTCCCAGTGTGGACCAAGGTTGTGGCTGGACAAAATATGCTAAGCTACATGTTCGTGGCCTCCATCAAATGGTCTATAGGCTTGGGCTAAGAAGCCCAAAACATGAGACTGGGTCTTGGCCAAGTCTGCATGGCATTGCATGGCACTGCATGGCACCAACTCTCCTACGACGTGTAGAACATGGGGACATGTGAGTGTAGCTTAATCCAGTAGGCCGACCAATTGGATAATGCTCATCCGATCGCGCATCGATACGGATCATGGGTAGATAAGGCTTATCAAGATCAAGTGATGGATGATCGTGGGAGATAAGGCTTATCAAGATCAAGTCATGGATAAGATCATGGGAAGATGAGGATGATCAGCCATGATAGAGATTGTGGGGGGATAATGTTTCTGTCCAAGCCCTTGATAGCTAGGGGTGTCAACTATATATAGACCCTATGGGTTTTTCATTTGTACTCAGTAAGAGAGAAATCATTGATCGGGAAAGAGTGAAACACTGTTGAGAGTTCAGTTGCTGTTCCTTTGTATTACTTTAAGTTAAAGTAATAAAGGTTAGGAAAGGTTCCCGTATATGCTCTTATGTCTCTTTTGAGTGCGTGAGTTATGTGCCTACTTACAAAGTTCCATCGTGAAATCCTTGTATGTGTAGTTGGCTGAGACTAAGTGTGACTTAGTGCTATCATAAGGCAAAATTTTGAGTGAGAAAATTAGCCTTGTGACACCTACCATAGTGGTGACAAGTAACGGGAATTAGGGTTCAATTTCAGAGAGGGAGCCTGAGAAATGGCTACCACATCCAAGGAAGGCAGTAGGCATGCAAATTATCCAATCCTAACACAGGGAGGTAGTGACAATAAATAACAATACTGAGCTCTTACAACTCTAGTAATTGGAAGGAGTACAATATAAATCCCTTAACGAGGATCCATTGGAGGGCAAGTCTAGTGCCAGCAGCTGCGGTAATTCCAACTCCAACAGCATATATTTAAGTTGTTGCAGTTAAAAAACTTGTAGCTGGACTTTAGGATGGGTCGTTCAGTCTGTCTTTGGTGTGCACCTTTCACCTCGTCCCTTCTATCGGCGATGCGCTTCTAGCCTTTATTGGCTTAGTTGTGCCTCCGGTGCTATTACTTTGAAGAAATTAGAGTGCTCAAAGCAAGCTTATGCTCTGGATACATTAGCATGGGATAACATCATAGGATTTTGATCCTATTGTTTTGGCCTTCAGGATCAGAGTAATGATTCACAGGGACAGTCGGGGGCATTCGTATTTCATAGTCAGAGGTGAAATTCTTGGATTTATGAAATACGAACAACTGTGAAAGCATTTGCCAAGGATGTTTTCATTAATCAGAATGAAAGTTGGGGGTTCAAAGATGATCAAATGCCATTATAGTCTCAACCATAAACGATGCCAACTAGGGATTGGTAGAAGTTGCTTTTAGGACTCCATCGGTGCCTTATGAGAAATCAAAGTCTTTGGGTTCCGAGGGGAGTATGGTCGAAAGGCTGTAACTTAGAGGAATTGACGGAAGGGCACCACCAGGAGTGGAGCCTGCGGCTTAATTTGACTAGACACGGGGAAACTTACCAGGTCCAAACATAGTAAGGATTGACAGATTGATTCTATGGGTGGTGGGGCATGGCCGTTCTTAGTTGGTGGAGTGATTTGTCTGGTTAATTCCGTTAACGAACAAGACCTCAGTTTGCTAACTATCTATGCAGAGGTGATCCTTTGTGGCCAGCTTGTTAGAGGGACTATGGCTTTCTAGGCCTAGGAAGTTTGAGGCAATAACATGTCTATGATGCCCTTAGATTTTCTAAGCCGCCTGAGTGCTACACTGATGTATTCAATTGGTCCATAGCCTTGGCCGACAGGCTTGGGTAATCTTTGAAATTTCGTCATGATGGGGATAGATCATTACAATTGTTGCTCTTCATTGAGGAATTCCTACCTGTGTGACATATAAGCTTGTGTTGACTACAACCCTGCCTTTTGTACACACTACCTGTCGCCCATCCTTGCCCACGTGAAATCATACTCAAACAAGAACTCTTGCCATTGAGGTTATCGTGTAGAAAGCTTTTTCTGAGTGTGAAAGAATGTGTTTGCCAGATTGTCGGTCTAAACCACGAACCTGGTAGCCAGCAAGTACACCTCCAAGTGCAAAGACAATGCACCACTACAAGCACGTCCTTGATATGAGCCAAGTACTACTGCTCTACTTTATTGAGTTTCTAGCTCTCATAGGCAATAGGTTGGTCTTCTTGCACCAACACCTCTCCAGTGGCTTTTTCTTGGACATCAATCAGTACAAAAAAAGGCAACTCAAAGTCTGGCAGCCTCAGGACCAACTCCGTGGACACTGCTACCTTCAACTTGTCAAAGGCTTCCTAACAATCTGCGGTCTACCTCTATGGTCGACCCTTTTTATACTCGTGCAGGCATGGAGTATACTTTTGTTGTTGTTACCTTCTCGCCTTTTATACTTGTACAGGCAAGGAGTCATGGTTTATTGTTGTTGCCGCATCCCTTTTTACATTCGTGTGGGAAAGCAGCTTTCTTTATTGTTGCCATCTCGCCTTTTATAGTCATGCGGGTAAGGAGTATGCCTTGTTGTTACCGCCCCACTTTTTATAGTCGTGCGGGCAAGCATCATGTTTTGTTCTTGCCATCTTGCCCTATATAGTCGTACAGACAAGAAGTATGCATTTTTATTACTGTCTCGTATTTTATACTCTTGCGGGCAAGGTGTCTTTTTTTGTTGTTGTTTTCATGTCGCCTTTTATACTTTTGTGTGCAAGCAGCATGCTTTGTTGTTGTCGTCTTACCTTTTATATTCATGTGGGCAAGCATCATGCTTTAATTCTATCGTCTCGCCTTTTATAGCTGTGCTGGCTAGAAGTATGCGTTGCTATTGCCGTCTCGCCTTTTATACTCTTCCAAGCAAGGAGTCTGTTTTTGTTGTTGATGTTGTGATCTCGCTAGTGAGGGGCTACGCGTCTGGTTTGCTGTTGCCATCTCCCGTTTTATACTCATACGGGCATGGAGTATGCTTTTGTTGTTATTGTTGTCGTCTCCCTAGTGAGGGCTAGGTGCTTGCTTTGCTGTTGCTATCTCGCCATTTATACCTATACAGGCATGGAGTCTGATTTTGTTGTTGTTGCTTTCTTGCCCTTTTATACTCATATGGGAAAACAATATGCTTTGTTGTTGCCGTCTTGCCTTTTATACTCGTGCAGGCAAGAAGTATGCTTTGTTGTTACCGTCTCGTCTTTTGTATTCTTGTGGGCAAGGAGTCTACTTTTGTTATTGTTGCGGTCTTACCTTTTACACTCTAGTGGGCTAGAAGTCTACTTTGTTGTTGCTACTGTCTCACCTTTTATACTTGCGTAGGTGAGGAGTCTGCTTTAGTTGTTGTTACTGTCTCGTCTTTTGTATTCTTGCGGGCAAGGAGTCTGGTTTTGTTGTTGTTGTTGTCCCGCCTGTTATGGTCATGCTAGTAAAGAGTCTGGTTTTGTTGTTGTTGTTGTATCACCTTTTGTACTCGTGCGGGCACAGAGTATTCTTTTGCTGTTGTACTTTTCGCTTTTTATACCCTTGTGGGAAAGGAGTCTAGTTTTGCTATTGTTGTCGTCTTGCCTATTATACTCATGTGGGCAAGGAGTATACTTTTGTTGTTGTACTTTTCGCTCTTTATATTCTTTTGGGCAAGGAGTCTACTTTTGCTGTTGTTGCCGTCTCATCCTTACAACTGTGCAGGCAAAGAGTCTACTTTTGTTGTTGATGTCTTCTCGCCTTTTATAGTCAGGGGGTCGATGAGTATACTTTTGCTGTTGCACTTGTCACCTTTTATACTCTTACAGCCAATAAGACTGCTTTTTTTGCTATTGCTGTCTCTCATTCTATACATGTATGGGCTAGGAGTCTGCTTTCCTATTGCTACTGTCTCGCCTTTTATACTCTTGTGGACAAGGTGTATGTTTTGTTGTTGCCGTCTTGCCTTTTATACTCGTGCGGGTAACGAGTAAGCTTTAATGTTGCCTTCTCACCTTTTATACTCATGCGGGTAAGAAGCATGCGTTGTTGTTGCCCCCTCGCCGTTTCTACTCCTACAAGCAAGAAATATGGTTTTGTTGTTGTTTGTCGTCTCGCCTTTTATACTTGTACAGGTAAGGAGTCTGGTATTGTTGTTGTTGCTGTCTCGCCTTTTTTACTCATGCGAGCAAGCAGCATGCTTTGTTGTTGCCATCTGGCCTTTTATAGTCATGCTGGCAAGGAGTATGCTTTGTTGTTACCGTCTCGTCTTTTATAATCAAACGGATGAGGAGTATACTTTTGTTTTTGTACTTGTCACCTTCGATACTCTTCCGGGCAAATAGTCTAGTTCTGTTGTTGTTGTCGTGTCGCCTTTTATAATCGTGCAGGCAGGGAATATGCTTTTATTATTGTGCTTTTTGCCTTTTAAACTATTGCAGGTACGGAGTCTACTTTTGTTGTTCTTGCCGCATCGCGTTTTATACACGTGCAAGCAATGAGTCTGGCTTTGTTGTTGTTGTCGTCTTCGCCTTTTATACTCGTGTAGCTAAGGAGTATACTTTCGTTGTTGTACCTTTCGACTTTTATATTCTTGCAGGTAAGGAGTCCACTTTTGTTGTTGTTGTCGTCTCGCCTTTTATACTTATGTAGGCTGGAAGTCTGCTTTTGTTGTTGTTGCTGCCTTGCCTTTTATACTCATAGAGGCAAGGAGTCTAGGTTTGTGGTTGTTGCCATCTCGCCTTTTATACTATTGTCGGCAAGTAATCGGCTTCATTGTTGTCGTCTTGCCTTTTGAACTTGGGCCGGCAAGGAGCATACTTTTGTTGTCGTACTTGTCGCCTTTTATACTCTTGCGGGTAAGGAGTCTGGTTTTGTTATTATTGTCGACTAGCTTTTTATACTCGTGATGGCTATGCTTTTGCTTTGCAGTTGATACCGTCTCACCTTTTATGCTCATGCAGGCAAGGAGGATACTTTTGATTTTGTACTTTTTGCCCCTTATATTCTTCCAGGCATGGAGTCTACTTTTGCTAGTATTTGCACCTCACCTTGTATACTCGTCCCAGCGGGCAGGGAGTATGCTTTTTTGGCCATTGCCGTGTTGCCTTTTATACTCGTACGAGCAAGAAGTCTGGTATGTTGTTGTTGACGTCGGGCCTTTTGTACTCGTGCGAGCAAGCAGCAAGCTTTGTTGTTGCCATATTGCCTTTTATATTCGTGTGGGCAAGGTATATGCTTTGTTGTTGCCGTCTTGCTTTTTATACTCGGGCGAGTGAGGAGTATACCTTCATTGTTGTACTTTTTACATTTTATACTCTCGCAGGTAAGTAGTCTGGTTTTGTTGTTATTACCTTCTCACCTTTAATACTCGTGTAGGCAAAGAGTATACTTTTGTTGATATACTTTTTTCCTTTTATACTCTTGCGGGCAAGGAGTCTACTTTTATTGTTGTTGCCATCTTGCCTTTTATGCTTGTGTGGGTAAGGAGTCTGGCTTTGTTGTTGTTGCTGTCTCGCCTTCTATACTCGTGTTTGCAAGGAGCATACTTTTGTTATTGTGCCTTTTGCCTTTTATACTCTTGCGGGCAAGGAGTCTCCTTTTATTGTTGCTACCGTCTCGCCTTTCCTACTCGTGCGGGCTAAGAGTCTGCTTTGCTGTTATTAACATCTCGACTTTCATATTCGTGCGGGCAGGGTGTATGCTTATGTTATTGTTTGCTGTCTCGCCTTTTGTACTCATGCGGGCAATGAGTATACTTTTGTGGTTGTACTTTTTGCCTTTTATATTGTTGCGGGCAAGGAGTTTGCTTTTGTTGTTTTTACTGTCTCGCCTTTTATAACCATGCAGGCAAAGAGTCTGGTTTTGTTGTTGTTGCCCTCTCGCCTTTTGTACTCATGCAAGCAAGGAGTGTACTTTGTTACTGTTGTTGTCTTATATTCTATACTCGTGCGGGATAGGAGTGTGCTTTGCTGTTGTTGCTGTCTCGCCTTTTATACTCATGCGGGCAAGGAGTCTGGTTTTGTTGTTGTTACCGTCATGCCTTTTGTTGTTGTACCTTTTGCCTTTTATACACTAGCGAGCAAAGAGCATGCTTTTGTTGTTGTTACTATCTCACCTTTTACACCCGTGCGGGCAAGGAGTCTGGTTTTGTTGTTGTTGTCGTCATGCCTTTTATGCTCGTGTGGGCAATGCATGTACTTTGCTGTTGCCGCCTCACCTTTTATATGCATGTGGGCAAGGAGCGTTCCTTTGTTAATGTTGTCGTCAAACCTTTTATACTTGTGAGGGCAAGGCATTTGGTTTTGTTATTGTTGTCGTGTCGCCTTTTATGTTCGTAAGGGTGACAAGCATGCTTTGTTGCCGTTTCACCTTTTATATTCGTGCAAGTAAGGAGTATCCTTTGCTATAGCTGTCGCGCCTTTTATACTTGTGCAGGCAAAGACTATGCTTTTGTTGTTGTTGCCATCTCAACATTTATTCTTGTACGAGCAAGTAGTCGAGCTTTGTTGTTGCTGTCTCAACTTTTACACACGCCTTTTATACATGTGCGGGTAAAGAATATGCTCTGCTGTTAACGTATCGCCTTTTAAGCTCATGTAGGCAAACAGTATGCTTTGCTGTTGTTGTCTCATATGGACAAGGGCTCTAATTTTGTTGTCATTACCCTCTTGCCTTTTATACATGTGCGGGCAAGCAGCACGCTTTGTTGTTGTCGTCTCGCCTTTTATACTCGTGTAGACATGGAGTTTGCTTTGTTGTTGCTTTCTTACCTTTTATACACTTGCAGGCAAAGTGTCTGGTTTTGTTCTTGTTGCCATCTCAATTTTTATACTCGTTTGGGCAAGGAGTATGCTTTGTTGATGTCATCTCACCTTCTACAGTCATGCGAGCAAAGGGTATGTTTTTGTTGTTCTTACTGTCTCACCTTTTAAGCTCGTGCGGGCAAGGATTCTTGTTTTCTTTTGTTTTCATCTTGCCTTTCATACATGTGTGGGGCAAGAGTATGCTTTGCTATTGTCATCTCGCCTCTTATACTCGTGCGAGCAAAGAATGTGCTTTTGCTATTGTTGCCAATTTGTATTTTATACTTGTGCGGCCAAGGAGTGTGGTTTTGTTATTGTTTTCATCTTGCCTTTTATACTCGTGCAGGCGAGGAGCATGCTTTTTAGTTGTCGTCTCGCCTTTTATACTCTTGCGGGAAAGGAATATGCTTTGCTATTGCTGTCTCGCCTTTTATACTCGTGCGGGCAAGGAGTATGCTTTTGTTGTTATTGCTATCTCAACTTTTATATATGTACGGTCATTGAGTCTGGTTTTGTTGCTATTGTCGTCTCATCCTTTATACTTGTGCAGGCAGGGAGTATGCTTTGTTGATGTTGTCTCGCCTTTTATACTTTTGCAAGCAAGGAGTATGCTGTGCAGTTGCTGTGTCGCCTTTTACACCCATGTAAGCAAGAAGCATCCTTTTGTCGTTGTTGTCATATTGCCTTTTATACTCATATGGCAAGGAGTCAGATTTTGTTGTTGTTGCCATCTCGCCACTTATACTCATGCGGGAAAGGAGTATACTTTTATTTTTGCACTTTTTGCCTTTTATACTCATGCAGGCAAGGAGTCTGCTTTGCTATTGTTACCATCTCATATTTTACACTCTTGCGAGCAAGTACTATACCTTTGTTGTTGTAGTTTTTGCCTTTTATACTCTTGCAGACAAGGAGTCTAGTTTTGTTGTTGTTTTCGTCTTGCCTTTTATCGTTGTGCAGGCAAGGAGTGTAGTTTTGTTGTTGTTACCATCCCGCCTTCTATACTTGGGAGGGCAAGGAGTGTACTTTTCGTTGTTGTGCTTGTCATCTTTTATGCTCTTGCAAGCAAGCAGCCTGATTTTATTGTTTTTAGCTTCTCGCCTTTTACACTAGTGTGAGCTAGGAGTCTGCTTTGCTGCTGTTGCTGTCTTGCCTTTTTAAACGCGTGCAAGAAGGTGTATACTTTTCTTGTTGTACTTTTCGCCTTTTATACTCTTGCGGGTAATGAGTCTAATTTTGTTGTTGTTACTGTCTCGCGTTTTATACCTGTGCAGGCAAAGAGTCTGGTTTTGTTGCTATTGCCGCCTCGCCTTTTATACTCTGGCGGACAAGGAGTCTACCTTTGTTGTTGTTTCCATCTCGGCTTTTATCTTCGTGCAGTTAAGGAGAGTATTTTTGTTGTTGTTGTCCTCCCGCCTTCAATACTCAGGAGGGCAAGGGGTCTACTTTTGTTGTTGTGCTGGTTGCTTTTTATATTCTTGCAGGCAAGGAGTCTACTTTTTTTATTTTTGCCTTCTCTCCTTTTGCACTCGTGCGGGCTAAGAGTCTGCCTTGCTGTTGTTGCCATGTTGCCTCTTATACACGCGCAAGAAGGAGTATACTTTTCTTGTTGTATGTTTTTCCTTTTAAGCTCTTGCGGGCAATGAGTCTACTTTTGTTGTTGTTACTATCTAGCATTTTATATCTGTGCTAGGAAAGAGTCTAGTTTTGTTGCTGCGTACTCCTCGCCTTTTACAGTCGTGCAGGCAAGGAGTATGCTTTGCTATTGCCATATTGCCTTTTATGCCTGTGCAAGCAAAGAGTATACTTTTGTTGTTGTTGTCATCTCTCCTTTTATGCTCGTACGGGCAAGGAGTCTGGTTTTGTTGTTGTTGCAGTCTCTCCTTTTATACTCAAGCAGGCGAGGAGAATGCTTTGTTGTTGTTGTCTTACCTTTTATACTCGTGCAGGTGAGAAGAATGCTTTGCTGTTGTCGTCTTGCCATGGTACTCGTATGGGCAAGGAGTAAGCTTTTTTTTGGCCATCTCGCCATGGTACTCATGCGGGTAAGGAGTACGCTTTGTTTTTACCACCTCACCTTTTAAACTCCTGCATGGAAAGAGTATGCTTTGCTGTTGCCATTGCCATCTTGCATTTTATACTCGTACAGGCAGGGAACTGTCTCGCCTTTTATACTCGTACGAGTAAGGCGTATGCGTTGCTATTGCTATGTCACCTTTTATACTCATACGAGAAAAGAGTATGCTTTGTTGTTGCCATCCTGCCTTTTATACTCGTGTGGCCAAGGCGTATACTTTGTTCTTGTCGTCTCGCCTTTTATACTTATGTGGGTAAGGAGTATGCCTTGTTGTTGCCGTGTCGCCTTTCACAGTGGTGCGGGCAGCAAGTATGCTTCTGTTATTGTTGCCGTCTCACTTTTTATACTCGTACAGATAAGGAATTTGGTTTTGTTCTTGCTGTCGTCTCGGCTTTCTTACTCAAGCAAGCAAGCAGCACACTTTGTTGTTGCTGTCTTGCATTTTATATTCATAAGGACAGGGAGTCTAGTTTTGTAGTTGTTGCCATCTCGCCTTTTTTACTCATGCAAGGAAACAACATGCTTTGTTGTTACTATCTTGCCTTTTATACTCGTAGAACAAAAAGTATGCTTTGTTGTTGTCATCCCACCTTTTATACTCTTACGGGCAAGGAGTCTAGTTTTGTTGTTGTTGTCGTCTTGTCTTTATACTCATGCTAGCTAGTGGTATGCTTTGTTATTGCTACCGTCTCCACTTTTATACTCGTGTGGGCTGCTTTTATTGTTGTTGTCGTCTCGTCTTTATACTCGTGCGGGCCAAGAGTAAGCTTTGTTATTGCTACTGTCTCCACTTTTATACTCGTGCGGGCATGGAGTATACTTTTATTGTTGTACTTTTTGCCTTTTATACTCTTGCTAGTAAAGAGTGTACTTTAGCTATTTTTGCCATCTTGCCTTTTATCTTCGTGCGAGCAAGAACTTTGGTTTTGTTGTTGTTGCCGTCCCACATTTATACTCAAGCGAGCTAGGAGTATACTTTTGTTGTTGTGCTTGTCGCCTTTCATACTCTTGCCGGCAAGGACTCTGCATTTGTTGTTTTTGCTGTCTTGCCTTTTAAAATCATGCGGGCTAGGAGTTTGATTTGCTATTGTTACTGTCTCGCCTTTTTTACTCATACAGGCAAGGAGTATACTTTTGTTGTTGTACTTTTCGCCTTTCATACTCTTGTGGGCAAAGACTCTACTTTTGTTGTTATTACTGTCTCACCTTTTATACCCGTGCGGGCAAGGAGTTTGATTTTGTTGTTGTTGCCGTCTTGCCTTTTATTCTTGTGCAGGTAAGGAGTATGCTTTGTTGTTGTTTTCTCGCCTTTTAAACTCGTACCGGTAAGGAGTATACTTTACTGTCGCCGTCTCGCGTTTTTTACTCGTGCAACTAAAGAGTATGCTTTTGTTGTTCTTGCCATCTCACCTTTACACTTGTACGAGCAAGGAATCTACATTTATTATTTTTGCTATCTTGCCTTTTATACTCGTACGAGTGAGGAACATGCTTTGTTGTTGCTGTCTTGCCTTTTATTCTCATACGAGCAAGGAGTAAACTTTTTTTGTTGTACATTTTGCCTTTTATACTCTTGCAGGCAAGGTGTCTACTCTTATTGTTATTACTATCTTGCCTTTTATACCCGTGTAGGCAAGAAGCCTGGTTTTGTTGTTGTCGTCGTCTCGCCATTTATTCTTCTGTGGGTAAGGAGTATGCTTTGCTGTTGCCGTCTCGTCTTTTAGTTGTGTGGGCAAACAGTCTAGCTTTGTTTCTGCTGCCAACTCGCCTTTTATACTCTTGTAGGCAAGAAGCAAGCTTTACTATTGTCGTCTCGCTTTTTATACTTGCATGGGCTAGAAGTGTGCTTTTGTTGTTGTTGCCATATTGCCTTTTATACTCTCACGGGCATGGAGTACGCATTTGTTGTGGTTGCTGTCTCGCTTTTATGCTCACGCAGGCTAGGAGTATGCTTTGTTGTTGCTACTGTTTTCCCTTTTATACTCGTGTGGGAAAAGAGTATACTTTTGTTGTTGTATTTTTTGCCTTTTATACTCTAGCGGGCAAGGAGTCGACTTTGTTGTGTTGCTGTCTTGCCTTTTATGCTCTCGTGGGCATAGAGTCTGTAGTTGTTGTTGTTGCTGTCTCACTTTTATGGTCACACGGGCTTGGAGTATGCTTTGTTGTTGTTACTGTCTCCCCTTTTATATTCGTACGGGCCAAGAGTCTAAGTTTGTTGTTGTACTTTTTGCCTTTTATACCATTGTGAGCAAAGAGTCTACTTTTGCTGTTGTTTTCATCTCACCTTTTATCTTCATGCGGGCAAGGACTCTAGTTTTGTTTTTGTTGTCGTCCTGCCTTTTATACTCTAGCGGGCTAGGAGTATACTTTTGTCGTTGTGATTGTCTACTTTCATACTCTTGTGGGCAAGGAGTCTGCATTTGTTTTTTTTGTTGTCTAGCCTTTTAAACTCGTACGGACTACCAGTCTACTTTACTGTTGTTACCATCTTGCCTTTCATACTCGTGCGGGCAATGAGTAAACTTTTGTTGTTGTACTTTTCACCTTTTATACTCTTGTCGGCAAAGAATTTGCTTTTGTTATTGTTACTATCTCGTCTTTTATATCCGTGCGGGCAAGGAGTCAGATTTTGTTGTTGTTGCTGTCTCGCCTTTTATTCTTGTGCAAGCAAGGAGTATGCGTTACTGTTGCCGTCTCGCCTTTTATACTCGTGCAGGCATGCTTTGCTGTTGCCATCTCGCCTTTTTACTAGTGAGACTAAAAAGTATGATTTTGTTGTTCTTACCATCCCCCCTTTTATACTTGTACGGGCGAGGAGTTTGCATTTATTGTTTTTGCTGTCTCATCCTTTATATTCGTGCAGGTGAGGAGCATGTTTTGTTGTTACTGTCTCGACTTTTACACTCGTATGGGCAAGGACGATACTTTTCTTGTTGTACATTTTGCCTTTTATAGTCTTGTGGGCAAGGTATCGGCACTTGTTGTTGTTGCCATCTCGCGTTTTATACCTGTGCAGGCAAGGAGTCTACTTTTGTTCTTGTTGTCGTCTCACCTTTTATTCTCGTGCAGGTAAAGAGAATGCTTTGCTATTGCTATCTCACCTTTTTACTTGTGCAGGCAAGGAGTCTAGTTTTGTTGTTGTTACCTACTCGCCTTTTATACCTGTGCGAGAATGAAATATGCTTTGTTGTTGTCGTCTCGCCTTTTATACTCCTGTGAGGAAGGAGCACGCTTTTGTTGTTGTCGCCGTCCTGCCTTCTATACTTGTGTGGGCAAGGAGTCTGGCTTTGTTGTTGTTCCCTTCTTGCTTTTTCTGCTCGTGCGGGTAAGGAGCATGCTTTATTGTTGCCATCCTGCCTTTTATACTCATGCGTGTAAAGAGTATGCTTTGTTGTTGCCGTCTCGCCTTTTATGCTATTGTGGGGAAGGAACATGCTTTATTGTTGCGATCTCACCTTTTATACTCGTGCGGGCCTATTCCCTGATTTTGTCTAGCAAGTCACTTTGCACTTGAGTGAGGGCAGCAACCGTTTCTTGCACTTGTCGACGACTTAGGGCATCTGCCACTTGATTTTGCCTACCTGGCTTGTGTTCCCGAGTAAAATCATACTCAGCTAAGAACTCCTGCCACTGCGCCTGCCGTGTAGAAAGCTTCTTCTGAGTCTGAAAGAATGTGTTAGCCACATTTTCGGTCCGAATCCCGAACCGGGTACCCAGCAAATACACCCTCCAGGTGCGAAGGCAATGCACCACTGCCAGTATCTCCTTCTCATGGGCTAAGTACCGCTGCTCTGCATCATCGTGGGCTGGTTCCAAAGTATGAAGGTCCCTTCATAGCGGTGAAGAAACTTGGCAATGTTGCATATAGGTTGCAGCTCACAGAAAGGTTGAAGGTGCATCCAACCTTCAACGTGAGTTTCTTGAAGCCCTTCCACGAGGAAGCAAGCGATGAGCCTCCAAGGAAACAAGCACGACGCGCTCCCCCTACAATCAGAACTGAGTTCCAGTGTGAAGTGGAGAAAATTCTAGACCACTGAATGCAGGGACAAAGTAAGAAGAACAAGCGGGTTGAGTACTTGGTGAAGTGGAAGAATGCCCTAGATAGTGAGGCGAGCTGAGAAAGAGATGTGACTCTATGGCAGTTCTAGAAGCAAGTGGAAGACTACCTATCAACCTTACCTATGAGGACGTTGGCTTCAACAGGTGGGGGTGGTTTGTTAGCCCCATGAACACTTGGCATGCAGGAGTTGGCGGCACCTTGCGCCAATTCCTAGACAACACCAACCTTAGGTGGGACAGGTGATCCTCCAAGGACTCACTTTACACAATAATATCATCCAGATATACAACTACAAAATGATCAATAAAGTCATGAGACACATCATTCATTAAATTACAAAAAGTAGCAGGGCCATTAGTCAAACCGAATGGCATCACCAAGAATTTGTAAGAGCCATAGCGAGTGATGCACGTGGTTTTCCCCTCATCTCCTTCTGCAATCCTGATTTGCCAATATCCAGACCGCAGATCCAACTTGGTAAAGTATGAGGCTCTCGCTAACCTGTCAAACAAGTCCACTATCAATGGAATAGGGTACTTGCTCTTTACCGTCACCTTGTTCAGAGCCCTGTAATCAACACACATCCACAGGGACCCATCGTGTTTCCTCTGAAACAACACCGGGGCACCATATGGTGCTTTGGAGTGCTAAATTAGGCCTGCATCTAGCAACTCCGTCAACTGCTTCCTTAGTTCTGCCAACTCTAGCAGACTCATGCGATATGGGGCTTGTGCTTGTGTTTAGAACTGGGAACCAAATCGATCTTGTGGTCAGTGGCACGCCTCGAGGGAAGTCACTTGGGGAGTTCATGAGGCATCACGTCAGTCAACTTTCCCAACAGATCCGCTACACTGTCAGGCACCTCCGCAACAATACCTTCTTTGATCTCCATCAAAGCCACAAGGTAGGTGACTTCTCCCTTCTTCAGCCCATGCTTCATCTGCATAGCTAATAGCATACCACCCGACTTCCCACCAATATTGGAAGAGGGAGTGAACGTCCCAGGAACGAAACATGGATGATCCTCATGCATGATCATGAGACCACCCAAGTGAGGCAACAGAGCAACTTTTGCGCTCACAAAGAAATCAACCCCCAGTATGATATCAAAATTATCTAATGCAACCACATTGAAGTTATGCTTACCAGACCAATTGCCCATAGTTACCTCCACTCCCAGTGCCGTTCCAAGCAGCTCCCGGGCTGCTGAGTTGACTGCCTTTATTCGACTCCTGGTCTTGGTGACTTTTAGACCCAGTGACTCCACCATCCTCTCAGCCATAAAGTCATGGGTAGCACCTGTGTCAGCCATCGCCATTAACTTCTCTCGCTTGGGGCACTCCTTGGCCCTGTGTGGTCCATTACATATGAAACAACCCGAGTTAGTTTTGCCTTTACCTTGTTCTTCGTAAACGACTTTGACTTTATCCTTGGCACTTAACTTCTCTCGCTTTAGGCTCTCCCACATCTCGCTCTTGGGCCTGTCCACACTTGCATCGTCATCCAACTAAGTCCACCATCACAGCTTAGCATCCTTGGCAAGATACATGCTGGTCAGATTGACCTTCTCGTTGTCTAGCACTCGGGCAGCTTTGAAGTACTGCTCCATATCCCACAGAAAGTTCTCGATCTCTTTGGCATCCCTCGCTCCCTCGAAGGCTTTTGGCTCTGGCACCTTCATCTTGGTCGAGCCTTCCACAACACCTCCGCTTGGTTGAGAGGCTACAGCCTTCTTGAGAATGGCTATCTTTGCTGCCAACTCCTCAAGCTGAAAAGCTGTGTTTGAAGAGGCCACCACCTCTTGTTGCCGCTGTAGATCGATTATGTACTGCTCATGGAGCGCCAACGTTGGGAACACGGTGAAATTTGCACCCTCCAGAAGTTCACCGAGTACCTTAAAGAACTTGGCTGTGCACTCATGTACAGTATCAAGACCCGAACCACCTGCCATTGGTCGAACCTTTTTGCTCTGATACCAGCTGTGACAGGGCTAATTTTCTCACCCAAAATTTCGCCTTTTGATGGCACTAAGTCACAGTTACTCTCAGCCAACTGCACACGCAACGATTTGCACTATACAACTTTGTAAGTAGGCACACAACTCACACACTCAAAAGAGGCACAAGAGCATATACGGGAACCTTTCCCAACCTTTTATTACTTAACTCATGTAATACAAAGGAACAATCACTTGAACTCTCAACAGTATTTCACTCTTTCTCTCTGAGTGATTTCTCTCTTCCACTAAGTACAAATGACAACCCATAA
Source organism: Carallia pectinifolia (assembly GCA_037832335.1). Classification (NCBI taxonomy): domain Eukaryota; kingdom Viridiplantae; phylum Streptophyta; class Magnoliopsida; order Malpighiales; family Rhizophoraceae; genus Carallia; species Carallia pectinifolia. The sequence continues at coordinate 2,446,619 of CM075454.1, read as the reverse complement.
GGTCTATATATAGCTGACACCCCTAGCTATCTAGGGCTTGGAGATAAACATTATCTACCCACGATCTCTATTGTAGCTGACAACCCTCATCTTCCCACATTCTCATCCATGACTCGATCCTAATAAGCCTTATCTCCCAAATCATCCATCACTTGATCCTGATAAGTCTTATCTACCGACGATCCTTTGCCATGCACAATCTGATGAGCATTATCCCGATGCTCGACCACCCTGATAGAGCCACTCCTGCACGTCTCCACCTTCCACACGTCGTAGGAGACTCGGTACCACGCAGTACCATGCAAACTTGGCCAAGACCCAGTCTTGTGTTTTGGGCCTCTTAGCCCAAGCCCATGGCCCATCTGATTGAGCCCATGAACATGCAACCCAGCATCCTTTGTCTAACCTAAGTCTTGGTCCACATTGGGACCGGCTTGTAGGCCCGTGCCTACGCTGATCCTCTCAGCTTTCACCTTGCTTCAAAGAATGCCTAGCGACTCCAAAGTCCCATCATAGGAATTGGCACAAGGTGCCACCAACTCCTTCATGCCAAGTGTTTAGTGGGCTAACAGTAGGCCTCTATCCTACCATCGAAAGTTTATAGGGTAGAAATTTGAATGATGCGTCGTCGGCATGTTGGCCATGCGATCCGTCGAGTTATCATGAATCATTAGAGCAACAGGCAGAGCCCGCGTCGACCTTTTATCTAATAAATGCATCCCTTCTAGAAGTCTGGGTTTGTCGCATGTATTAGCTCTAGAATTACTACAATTATCCGAGTAGCAGGTACCATCAAACAAACTATAATTGATTTAATAAGCCATTCGCAGTTTCACAGTCTGAATTGGTTCATACTTACACATGCATTTCTTAATCTTTGAGACAAGCATATGACTACTGGCAGGATCAACCAGGTAGCATTCCTTCACGATGCCAGTGACAGCACGTACTGCACGAACCCAACCAAACGGTAGGGGGGCCGATGGCGAAACGGGCACGACAGTTGTGCTATAGAGGGACAAAGGCTCTGTTCGAGCAAAGGTGGAGTAGAACCATAGTTCCATTGCCTGAGTAATGTTCCGAATCCGAGAGCACGACTGTCGAACCATTTGGGCGAGTAGAGCGCGCTGGGAGGACTTTGCACGCGCGTGGCAGGCCTCACTTGTAACGCACTAGGGGCGCATGCTTCGAGGACTGCGCGTGCCCATTACAGGCACGACACAAAGTGCGCTGTGCCCGCATGCTTGGAGTACTACGCGAGCACAACCGACCCTACCCGCAGTTCCCTGGGCACGCGCGCTGGGAGGACTGCGCCTGCGCAGCTGGCCCTACGTGCAGTCCGCTTGGTGGACTGCTCATGCGTGAGGCCGGCCCGACGCGCAGCACGCAGTGTGCACGCGCTGGCCCCCCGCAACTCGCTGCTCCCCCAAGCCTGCCGCACGCGTTGCTAGCTCGACGTGTAGCCCGCTGCGTGCACGTCCGCTGCTCCCTCAACCCGCAGCACGCGCTGCTGGCCTGACGAGCGTGCATGCTCCTCCCCCAGCCCGTCGCGCTCGTTGTTTGCCGGACGGGCAGCGGGCTGCTCCCCCCAGGCCGCTGTGCCCGCTCCTGGCCAGATGTACGACCCACTGCACTTGCACGCTGATCCCCCAAGCCCGCTACGCGAGCGCATCTGCCCCCAGCTCGCTCCGCGCACGTTGCTCCCCCCATTGTACTGCTGGCCAGTCGAGCTACTCGTTGCGCGTGCGTTACTGGCCCCAATCCGTTGCTGGCATGACAAGAAGCTCACTGCGAGCACTACTGGGCATACGAGCAGCAGGCCGCGCGTTCGCGCTGCTACCCCCAGCCCTCTCCCTGCGCGCTGCTCGCCCCTGCTACTCCCCTCATTGTGACGCTGCTGGGCGGACGAGCGGCACAGTACACACGCGATCTACTCACACTCGTATACTGCGCGCTGCTGGACTGACGAGCGGCACGCTACACGCGGCCCTTTGCGCTGCTAGCCTCCCACCCTTGCTCGGGTGCCTTCTAGCTTTTTGTTAAACTGTCTCGCGGGTAGCAACGTGTACGAAGCATGCTTGCGGGCAGCAACCTGTACGGGGCTGAGCATGCTTTGAGTCTATTCCTTGGCCATTTTTTAAGCCCGATCAGGTGGCCAATGCCTTGGCCAATCTTCCCATAGCCTCGCTTGCTGATTCAACGGGTTGGTGCAGGGGAGTTGATGCAAGGTGCCATGAACTCTATCATGCTCTTTGGGCGAGGGACTAGGGCCTAACCTCCTTGCTACCACCCCATGCAACTGTCGAGCGTGTTGTACGGCACAACGGTTAGGGTGCTTACCCAGTTAACATCCCTTGCTAGCCTGCCTCGCTGTCCTCCCGTGCTAACCTCACAAGCTGGCAGCAGCATATGCGAAGCCAATCGAGCTCCGAGTCCATTCCTTTATCGTTTCGAATCCCCCTTTGGTGGCTAGTGCCTTGGCCGAAGTTAGCAACACCTTGCTTGTTGACATGCCCATCCCATATCCACGCCCATTCGACGAGTTGGTGCAGGGTGCCAACAATCCATTCCTTGGCCGTTTTCGTGCGTTGGCCGATTTTCCCATCACCTTGCTTGCTGACAAGCCCAGCGCATGTCCATTCAACGAGTTGGTGCAAGTTCCTAGCAATTCATTCCTTGGCCGTTTTCATGCCGTGGCCGATTTTCCCGTCACCTTGCTTGCTGACATGCCCAGCACATGCCCATTCAACGAGTTGGTGCAAGTTGCCAACAATCCATTCCTTGGCCGTTTTCAATCCTTCTTCGGTGGCCAATGCCTTAGCCGATTTTACAATTACCTTGCTCGTGGACATGCCCAGCCCATGTCCACGCCCATTCAACGAGAGCCGGTCCGAGGTGCCAACAATCCATTCCTTGGTCGGTTTCATGCCGGCTGATTTTCCCATTGCCTGGCTTGCTGACATGGCCAGCACATGCCCATTCAACGAGTTGGTGCAAGTTGCCAACAATCCATTCATTGGCCGTTTTCAACCCTTCTTCGGTGACCAATGCCTTAGCCGATTTTCCCATCACCTTGCTTATGCCCAACCCATGTCCACGTCTATGCCCATTCTACGAGTCCGTGCAATGCTCCAACAACTTTATCAGGCTCTTTACTCGAGGGTCCAACACCTAACCTCCCTGGTGCCTGGTGCAAGCGTGCTGCTAGGGGTTCCTCATTACGGTCCTCCCCGAACACACTACGCAACTATCCAACATCTTGTGCGGGGCTCAACTTAGGGATTTCCAAGCCCGCACGCTAGCCTCCACAGCTGGCTCAAGAAAAGTTGGAAAAGTGATTTGAGGGGAGAGGGTGGGACAAATCAAAGCGACAAAAGGCTTAATCTTAGTGGATTGCAGCAACAAGGCCACTCTGGCACTTACAATACCCCTTCACGTATTTAAGTCTTCTGCAAAGGATTCTACCCTTCGATCGGTAGAAATTGTAATTCAAGGCGGCAACCGCAACTCATCCATTGCTGGTGCTTGGCCCACGACACGTGTCTTTGGGGGCCGTAGGGCCCCTACTACGGGTCAACAATCAAACGATGGGCCCACGCGTCGCTTCTAGCCCAGATTCTGACTTAGAGGCATTCAGTCATAATCCAGCGCATGGTAGCTTCGCGTCACTGGCTTTTCAACCAAGCGCGATGACCAATTGTGCGAATCAACAGTTCCTCTCATACTAGGTTAGATTACTATTGCGACGCCATCATCAGTAGGGTAAAACTAACCAGTCACACGACGGTTGAAACCCAGCTCACGTTCCCTATTGGTGGGTGAACAATCCAACACTTGGTGGATTCTGCTTCACAATGATAAGAAGAGGTGACATCGAAGGATCATAAAGCAACGTCGCTATGAACGCTTGGCTGCCACAAGATAGTTATCCCTGTGGTAACTTTTCTTACACCTCTAGCTTCAAATTTCGAAGGTCTAAAGGATCGATAGGCCACGCTTTCATGGTTCGTATTCGTACTGGAAATCAAAATCAAACGAGCTTTTACCCTTTTGTTCCACACGAGATTTCTATTCTCGTTGAGTTCATCTTAGGACACTTGTGTTATCTTTTAACAGATGTGCCACCCCAGCCAAACTCCCCACCTGACAATGTCTTCTGCCCGGATCAGCCTGTCGAATGGCCTTCGTTCCAAAAGGAGGGGCGATGCCCCGCCTCCAATTCACGGAATAAGTAAAATAACATTAAAGGTAGTGGTATTTCACTTTTGTCGGGGGACCGGCTCCCACTTATCCTACACCTCTCAAGTCATTTCACAAAGTCGGACTAGAGTCAAGCTCAACAGGGTCTTCTTTCCCCGCTAATTCTGCCAAGCCCGTTCCCTTGGTTGTGGTTTCGCTGGATAGTATACAGGGACAATGGGAATCTCGTTAATCCATTCATGCGTGTCACTAATTAGATGACGAGGCATTTGGCTACCTTAAGAGAGTCATAGTTACTCCCGTCGTTTACCCGCGCTTGGTTGAATTTCTTCACTTTGACATTCAGAGCATTGGGCAGAAATCACATTGCGTTAGCATCCGCAGGGACCACCGCAACGCTTTGTTTTAATTAAACAGTCGGATTCCCCTTGTCCGTACAAGTTTTGAGTAGACTGTTCGATGCTCGGGGAAGGCCCCCAGAGGGGTCGTTCCCAATCCATCCCCCGGCGGCGTACAGCGACCCGCTGTCGCCGCGGGAGCAACATGAGCCGTCCGCCGACAGCCGACGCGTTCGGGGCTTGGACCCCCGAGCCTAGCCCTCGGAGGCAATCCTTTTCTCGAGGTTAAAGATCCATTTTGCCTACTTACCTTGCCTACATTGTTCTGTTGATTAGAGGCTATTCACCTTGGAGACTTGATGTAGTTATGAGTACCACCGGGCGCGGTAGACACTCGGTCCCAGGGATTTTCAAGGGCTGCCGAGGGCATACCGGACACCGCGCAACGTGCGGTGCTCTTCCAGCTGCTGGACCCTACCTCCGACTAAGTCGTTTCCAGCTCACGTTCCATATTGGTGGGTGAAAAATCCAACATTCGGTGAATTCTGCTTCATAATGATAGGAAGAGTCGACATGAAAGGATCAAAACGCAACGTCGCTATGAATGCTTGGCTGCCACAAGCCAGTTATCCCTATGGTAACTTTTCTAACACCTCTAACTTCAAATATTGAAGGTCTAAAGGATCAATAGGCCACGCTTTCACGATTTGTATTCGTATTGGAAATCAGAATCAAACAAGCTTTTACCCTTCTGTTCCACACGAGATTTCTATTCTTATTGAGCTAATCTTAGGACACCTGCATTATCTTTTAATGGAAGTGTTGTCCCAGCCAAACTCTCCACTTGACAATGTCTTCCACTCGGATCAGCCCGCCGAACAGCCTTCGCTCCAAAAAGAAGGGCAATGCATCGCCTCTGATTCACGGAATAAGTAAAATAACGTTAAAAGAAGTTTTATTTCACTTTCGTTAGGGGACCGACTCCCACTTATCCTACACCTCTCAAGTTGTTTCACAAATTCAGACTAGAGTCAAGCTCAACAAGGTCTTCTTTCCCCACTAATTCCACAAAGCCCATTCCCTTGGCTATGGTTTTGCTAGATAGTAGACAGGGACACTGGGAATCTCATTATAATTACTTTCGCGAGGCATTTGGCTACCTTAAGAGAGTCATAGTTACTCCCACCATTTACCCGCGTTTGGTTGAATTTCTTCACTTTGACATTCAGAGCATTGGGCAAAAATCACATTGCGTTAGCATTCGGAGAGACCATCGCAATGCTTTGTTTTAATTAAACAGTCGGATTCCCTTTATCAGCATTAGCTTTGAGTCGACTGTTTCGACGCCCAGGGAAGGTCCCAAAGTGGCCGTTCCCAAACCCTCTCCCGGTTGTCACACGAAGACCAGCTCTCGTCACAGGAGCAGCTGGAGCAGTCTACCGACAATCGATGGGCTCAGGGTTGGTACCCTTGAGCCCAGTCCTCAGAGCCAATCCTTTTTTCAAGGTAACAAATTTATTTTGTCGACTTCCCTTGCCTACATTGTTCCATTGACCAGAGGCTGTTCACCTTTGAGACCTAATACATTTATGAGTATGACCAGGCGTGGTAGGCACTCGGTCCTCTAGATTTTCAAGGGCCGTTGGGGATCACCAGACACCGCGAGACGTGCAATGCTTTTCTAGCCGCTGGACCCTACCTCTGACTAAGTTGTTTCCAGGGTGGGTAGGCTGTTAAACAGAAAAGAAAACTCTTCCTGAGGCCCTCGCCAATGTCTTCGGACTCCCTAATGTTGTCCTAAGCTGCCACATCCCAGTGTGACAATTTTAGCTTGATTCCCTTTCAAAGCTCGCACTCGGAAGTGCTGTCGGACAGGCTTTCCTAGTCTTTTAGGATCGACTAACCCATGTGAGGATGAGCGATGTGTCCACGATCGCGAGGGCGACGTCTCCTTGGGTGTTTCAAGGGCTTGGGCTTGGGACACCCCATCAATCCGAGTTGGTCCATGCCTCGAGCCCATTGGCTAACCGACTCTTCCTGTTCTATATCTGAATAAGGCGCATAGCCGGCCCCCATCTGTTTCCCTCCTGACAATTTTGAGCACTCTTTGACTCTCTTTTCAAAGCCCTTTTCATCTTTCCCTCGCGATACTTGTTTGCTATTAGTCTCTCGCCCATATTTGGTCTTGGATGAAGTTTACCGCCCGATTGGGGCTACATTCCCAAACAACCATACTCATAAACAGTTCCTCGTGGTACAACAGGGTCTGGGCACAACGGGGCTCTCACCCTCTCTAGCACCCCCTTCCAGGGGACTTGGGCCCAATCCTTTGCTAAGGATGCTTCTTCAGACTGCAATTTAAATGTCGGGGGTGTCTGATTCTCAAGCTAGGCTATTCTGGGTTTGTTCATCATTACTAAGGGAATCCTAATAAGTTTCTTTTCCTCGGGTTATTGATATGCTTAAACTTAACAGGTGATCCCACCTAACCTGGGGTCACGATGCAAGAAATGGTCAAGTTCATCAAAGTTTTAATCGACGACACAACTGTATGACACTGTGCGAGGGTCTCTCAACCACTTTTTCTGAGGTGAACGTTGTCAGGGACATGGTTTTTGGGCCAACCAAGATGCCGAGCACACAGGAGGTCATCTTCTGCCACCAAGCGCAACCCCATCTATTTGGGAGTAGGGTGGGCAATGTTGTGTGACACCTGGGCAGACGTGCACCTGGCCAGAAGGCCTCGAGCACAACTTGCATTCAAAGACTTGATGATTCACGAGATTCTACAATTCACACCAAGTATCGCATTTCGTTACGTTCTTCATCGATGCGGGAGCTGAGACATCCATTATCGAGAGTCATTTTGATTCTCATTATAGAGGTGCAATGCCCCGCCTACACTCCGTTCTTGGGGTGACAAGGCATTGCCTTTCAATTTTTGATTTCCATGTCACGACCTATGCTGAGGTTTTGTTGTTCGTGCCACGATGGTGACCGACGAGCTATTGGCATCACAACAGACACTGTAGTTTGCGGGTGACCATGGACCGACTCACGCCCTGCGTTATGTGATGTTAACTTGTTCGTGGGTCGTTCTGCTAGGTAGAGGTTTCAACAATGATCCTTCCGTAGGTTCACCTGTAGAAACCTTGTTACCACTTCTCTTTCCTCTAAATAATAACGTTCAGTGGACTTCTTGCGACGTCGTCAGCGACGAAAGCGGCGAACAGCCCACGTCGCCTCAATCTGAACACTTAACTAGACCATTCAATCGGTAAGAGCGATAGGCGGTTTGTACGAATGGTAGGGACATAGTCAACACGAGCTGATGACTCGCACTTACTAGGAATTCCTCGTTAAAAACCAACAATTGCAATTATCCATCCCCATCACGATGAAATTTCAAAGATTACCCATGCCTATCAGCCAAGGCTATAGACTCGTTGAATATATCGTTGTATCACGCTTGTAGTCCAAAACATCTAAGGGCATCACAGACCTGCTATTACCTCAAACTTCTTTGGCCTAGAAGGCCATAGTCCCTCTATGAAGCTAGCCGCGGAGGATCACCTCTACCTAGCTAGTTAGCAGGCTGAGGTCTCATTCGTTAGTTAAATTAGCCAAACAAATCGCTTCACCAACTAAGAATGACAATTCACCACCACCCATAGAATAAAAAAAAAAAAGCACCTAGTCTGTCAATCCTTACTATGTCTGGACCAGATAAGTCGTAGACTCTACTCGTAGTAGTGCCCTTTCGTCAATTCCTTTAAGTTTTAGCCTTGTAACCATATTCCCCCCGAAACCCAAAGACTTTGACTTCTCATAAGGTGCCGACAGAGTCCTAAAAGCAACTACTATCGATCCTTGGTTAGCATCGCTTATGGTTGAGACTAAGACGGTATTGATCGTTTTTGAGGCCCCAAACTTCATTCTTGATTAATAAAAACATCCTTGGCAAATGCTTTTGCAATTGATTGTCTTTCATAAATCCATGAATTTCACCTCTGACTTTGAAACACGAATGCCCACAACTTTCCCTGTTGATCATTACTCCAATCCCAAAGGCCAACATAATAGGATCAAAATCCTATGATGTTATCCCATACTAATGTATCCAAAGCATAGACTTGCTTTGAGCACTCTATTTTCTTCAAAGAAATAGCACTGGAGGCATGACCCGGCTAATTAAGGCCAAGAGCGCACCGCCGGTAGAAGGGATGAGGCGAAAGGTGCACACCAAAGGCAGACTGATCAACTCATCCCAAGGTCCAACTACGAGCTTTTTAATTGCAACAACTTAAATAGATGCTATTGGAATTGGAATTACCATGGCAGCTGGCACTAGGCCTGACCTCCAATCGATCTTCGTTAAAGGATTTAGATTGTATTCATTCCAATTACCAGACTCGTAAGAGCTCGGTATTGTTATTTATTGTCACCATCTCCTCGTGTCAGGATGGGGTAATTTGTGCACCTGCTGCCTTCCTTGGATGTCGCAGCCATTTTTTAGGCTCCCTCTCTAGAATCGAACACTAATTCTCCGTTACCCGTTACCACCACGGTAGGTGCTAGTCCCTTGAACACTTAGCATGCTAGAGTTGGTGGCACCTTCTGCCAATTCCCAGCATTGCACTTTAGGGTGGCTGGGCACTTCTTGAGGCAAGGTGAAACCTGAGACGGTTCAGCGTAGGTACGAGCCTACGTGTGGGTCCCAAGGTGGACCAAGGCATGGATTGGGCTACAAATTCGTGGGCTCCATACAATGGGTCATGGGCATGGGCCAAGAGGCCCAAAAACACAAGAATGAGTCTTGGCCAAGTCTGCATGGCATTGCATGGCACTACAGGCACCAAGTCTCTTGTGACGTGTGGAATGTGGGGACGTGCGAGTATGGCTCTATCTTGTTGGCAGAGCATCACGATAATGCTCATTAGATTATGCATGGCTAAGGATTGTGGGTAGATAAGGTTTTATTGAGATCAAGTGATGGATGATCGTGGGAGATAAGGCTAATCAACATGGAGTCGTGGATAAGATCGTGGGAAAATTATTAGCCATGATAGAGATCGTGGGGAGATAACGTTTATTTCCAAGCCCTATATAGTCAGGGATGTCAAACCTTATGGGGTCTCAATTGTACTCAGTGAGAGAGAAATCACTTAGAGAGAAAGAGTGAAATACTATCGAGAGTTCAATGATTTGTTCCTTTGTATTACTTTTAGTTAAAGAAATAAAGGTTGGGAAAGGTTCTTGTATGCTCTTGTGTTTATTTTGAGTGTGCGAGTTGTGTGCTTGTTATAAAGTTACATTATACAATCCTTGTGTGTGCGATTGGTTGAGACTAATTGCAACTTAGTGCCATCACAAGGCAAAAATTCGAGTGAGAAATTTAGTACTGTGATAGCTATCAGAGGATAAAGGTTTGACAAATGGCAGGTGGTTTGGGTCTTGATGCAGTTTCTGTCTGCATAGCTAAGCTTTTTGAGATACTTGGCAATCTTTCAGAGGATCCAAATTTCACCATGTTCTAAAGTTTGGCGATCCATGAGAAGCGTATACTCGATCTGAAGCGACAGCATGAGGTGCTGGCCTCTTCAAACACATCTTTTTGGCTTGATGAGATGGTAGTAGAAATAGCCATCCTCAAGAAGCGTGTAGCCTCTCAACCAGGCAGAGATGTTATGGTTGGCTCGACCAAGATGAAGGTGCTAGAGCTTAAAGCCTTCAAGGAAGCAAGGGATGCCACAAAGATTGCCACAAAGATTAAGAATTTCCTATGAGATGTGGAACAGTATTTCAAGGTTGTTCGAGTGCTAGATGACAAGAAGGTCAATCTGACCAGAGTGTATCTGGCCAAGGACACCAAGCTGTGGTGGCAGACTCAGTTAGATGGCAATAGAAGTGCAGGCAAGTCTAAGATCGAGATGTGGGAGAGCCTAAAAAAGGAGTTGAAGGACTAGTTTTTGCCTTGTAATATGTCATCGGTTGCAAGGGAGTCCCTAAAGAATGTTGAAGCAAAATGGCACAGTACATAACTATGTGAAGGAATTCAATTCTTTGATGCTTGACATCTAGAATATGTCGGATGAGGACAAGCTTTTCAACTTCCTTTCCAGTCTACAACCCTAGGCTCAACTCGAGCTTAGAAGGCAAGGTGTGAAGGACCTACATTCTGCAATGGTTGCAGCTAATGGTTTAGTTGATTTTTGGATCAACAAGTCCTATGATTTAGATGCCGGGAAGTAGCCCAAGGATAAGGCCAAAAAGAAGGAGGGCAAGAGGGGTAAGTATAATGGTGGCGGCAAGGATAAAGGCATAGCGTCTACCAAGAACAAGATAAAGACAAGTCTAACTTTGGTTGTTTCATTTATAATGGACCACGCAAGGCGAAAGAGTGTCCAAAGAGGGAGAAGTTAAGTGCCATAGTTGCTGAGGAGAGTGGCGGAAGCAACATCTCGGATGATGTTGGCACCTCTCGGGTCAATCCTCTTTAGTTGGTGAGTGCAGTGCAAGCTGGACATGCCCCATAATTTGTCCTGATGTATGTGAAGATTGGGCTCAGTAATAAGGAGTTGATGGCGATGGATGACATGGGTGCTAACCACAACTTCGTTGGTAAGAGGATGGTTGAGTCATTGGGTCTAAAAGTCACCAAAACTAGAAGTCGAATGAAGGCAGTCAACTTAGTAGCTCAGGAGGTGCTTGGCATGGCATTAGGTGTGGAGGTAACTATTGGTACTTGGTTTGGTAAACTTAACTTCACTGTGGTGCCTTTAGATGATTTTGATAAAATACTATAGTTGATTTCTTTGTGAGCGCAAAAAGTTGCTCTGTTGGCTCACTCGGGTGGTCTCATGAGCATGCATGAGGATCATCCATGTTATGTTTCTAAAATATTCACTCCCTCTTCCAGTATTGGTGGGAAGTCGAGTAGTATGCTATTAGCTAAGAAGGTGGAGCGTGGTCTAAAGAACAAGTATTCTATTCGATTGATTGCTAACTTGTTCGATAGACTGGCCAGAGCCTCATATTTCACCAAGCTGGATATGCGGTCTAGATATTAGTAGGTCAGAATTACTGAAGGAGATGAAGGGAAAATGACATGCATCACTTGCTATAGCTCTTACAAATTCCTAGTGATGTCATTCGGTTGGCTAATTCCCCTGCTACTTTCTGTAATTTGATGAATCATGTATTTCATGACTTTATTGATCATTTTGTGGTCATTTGTCTTGACAATATTATTGTATATAGTGAGTCCCTAGAGGATCACTTGTCCCACCTGAGGTTGGTGTTGTCTAGGTTGAGAGAGCACCAATTATATGTAAAGAAAAAAAAGTGTGAGTTTGTTCAGTGACAGATTATGTTCTTGGGGTATAGGGCAAGTCAAGGGCACATAAAAATGGATCAGAGAAAAGTCCAGACAATAGTGGAGTGGTAACCCCCTACAAAAGTGTCGGAGTTGATGTCTTTTCTTGGCTTGTCTAACTACTACAGGAAGTTCGTACAGGGTTACTCCAAAAAGGTGGCCCCATCAATAAAAGGTGAGACGGCAACAACAAAGCATACTTCTAGGCTGCAAGAGAATAAAACGCGAGACAGCAACAACACAAAAGCATATACCCTGCTTGCACGAGTATAAAAAACGAGGCGGCAACAGTAAAGCATACTCCTTGCCCAAATGAGGATAAAAGGTAAGGCGGCAACAACAAAGCACACTCTTTACTCGCACGAGTTTAAAAGCGAGATGTCAACAATAACAAAACTAGACTCCTTGTCCGCACAAGTATAAAAGGCAAGATGGCAATAACAACAAAAGCATACTCCTTGCCTGCAAGAGTATAAAAGGCATGATGACAACGTCACCAAAACCAGACTCCTTGCCTGAACGAGCATAAAAGGCTAGACGGCAACAATAACAAAAGCATATTTCGTGCTTGCACGGGTATAAAAGGCGTGACGACAACAATAGCAAAGTAGACTTTTAGCCCGCAAGAGTATAAAAGGCAAAATGCCAACAACAACAAAACTGGACTCCTTGCCTGCGTGGGTATAAAAACTGAGACAGTAACAACAGCAATAGTAGACTCCTTGCCCGCAATAATACAAATGTGAAAAGGCACAAAAATAAAGCATACTCCTTCCCTGCACGAGCGTAAAAGGTGAGATGGTAACAACAACAAAGCAAACGCTTAGCCCGCACGAGTATAAAAGGCAAGAAGATAATAATAACAAAAGTAGAATCCTTGCTTGTAAGAGTTTAAAAGGCAAGACGACAACAACAAAGCATACTTCTTGCCTGGACGAGTATAAAAGGTGAGACGGCAATAGCAAAGCTTGTTGATTGCTTGCAGGAGTATAAAAGGTAAGCCGAAAACAATAACAAAACCAGACTCCTCACTCGTAAGAGTATAAAGGGCCAGAAGTACAATAACAAAGTTATACTCTTTGCCTGTTTGAGTGTGAAATGTGAGATGACAACAACAACAAAAACAGAATCCTTACCTGCACGAGTATGAAAAGTAAGACAGGAGCAACAATAAAAATAGACTCCTTGCCCACAAGAATAGGAAAGGCGAAAAGTACAACAAGAAAAGTATACTCCTTGCCCATACGAGTATAAAGGGGGAGAAGGCAACAATAGCAACGCTGACTCCTAGTTTGCACGAGTATAAAAGGCAAGACAACAACCACAACAAAAGTAGACTCTTTGCTCAAAAGATTATAAAAGGTGAAAAGTACAATTATAAAAGCATACTCATTGTGGCACGAGTATAAAAGGTAAGACAGTAAGAACGACGAAGTAGACTCGTAGCATGCATGAGTATAAAAGGCGAGACAGCAACAACATCAAAGTAGACTCCTAGTACACACGAGTATAAAAGGCGAGATGACAACAACAACAAAAGTAGACTCCTTGCCCGCACGAGTAGAAAAGCTGAGACAGTAACAACAACAATGGTAGACTCCTTGCCCGCAAGAATACAAAAGACAAAAAGTACAAAAATAAAAGTATACTCCTCGCCCACATGAGTATAATGGGCAAGATGGTAATAGTAGCAAAGCTGACTCCTAGCAGGCACAAGTATAAAAGGCATGATGGCAACAACAATAAAATCAGACTCATTACTCGCAAGGATATAAAAACTGAGACAGTGAGAATAACAAAAGCAAAGTCATTACCCGCAAGAGTATAAAAAGAGACAAGTACAACAACAAAAGTATGCTCCTTGCCTGCTCAAGTATAAAGGGCAAGACGGGAACAACAAAGCATACACCTCACTCGTATGAGTGTAAAAGGCGAGAAGGCAACAAAAGAGCATTCTATTTTCTTGCACAGGTATAACACGGGAGACAGAAACAACAACAAAACCAGACTCCTTTCCCAAATGAGTACAAAAGGCGAGACGGCAACAACAACAAAAGCATTCTCCTTGCTCGCATGAGTAGGAAAGGCGAGATGGCAATAGCAAAACATACCCCTTGCCTACACGAGCATAAAAGGCAAGACAGCAGCAACAACAAATACTAACCCCTTGCTCACGTGAGTATTGAAGGTGAGACAGCGACAACAACAAAAGTAGACTCTTTGCCCACACGAGTATAAAGGTGAGACGACAAAAACAACAAAAGCATACTCCTTGGCGACACGAGTATAAAAGGCAAGATGACAACTAGAACAAAACAAGACTCCTTGCCTGAACGACAGCAACAACAAAAGCATACTCCTTGCCCGCACGAGTATAAAAGGTGAGACGTCAGAGACGAACCATATTCCTTGTTCGTATGATCATAAAAGGAAGGACAACAACAACAAAGCATGCTCATTGCCCGCATGAGTATAAAAGGCGAGCCAGCAACAACAACAAAACGAGACTCCTTACCCGTACGAGTATAAAAGGCGAGACGACAACAACAACAAAAGCATACTCCTTTCTCGCACGAGTATAAAAGGCTTGTTAGCAACAGCAAAGCATACTCCCTGCTCGAACGAGATAACAGGCGAGTCGGTAACAATAGGAAAAATAGAATCCTTGCCTGCACAAGCTACAAAGCGAGACATCAACATCAACAAAAACAGAGTTCGTGCCCACAAGAGCATAAATGGCAAAAAGGCACGACGAGAATAATAGCAAAGCACACTCCTAACCCACATGAGTATAAAAGTCGAGATGGCAACAATAGTAAAAGCAGACTCTTTGCCCGCAAGAGCAAGAAAGGCGACAAGTACAACGATAAAACCAGACCCCTTGCCCATGTGAGCATAAAAGGTGAGACAGCAACAACAACAAAAGTATATTTTTTGCCTACAAGAGTACAAAAGGCGAAAAGCACATTAACAAAAGTGTACTCCTTGCCCGCACGAGTAGAAAAGACAATACAGTAACAACAGAAAAGCAAACTCCTAGCTCGCATGACTTAAAAGGCTAAATGCCATTAACAACAAAAGTAGACTCCTTCGCTACACGAGTATAAAAGGCGACACATCAACAACAAGACATGCTGCTTGCCCTCATGAGAATAAAAGGTGACACTGCAACAATAACAAAACCAGACTCCTTGCCTGTATCAGTATAAAAGGCAGGAAGGCAACATCAACAAATGCATACTCCCTGCCAGCACGAGTATGAAAGGAGAGATAGCAATAGAAAAGCATACCCCTTGCTCGCGTGAGTATAAAAGATGAGACGGCAGCAACAACAAAACCAGACACCTTGCCCACACGAGCATAAAAGGGAGGTGGCAACAAAGCATACTCCTTGCTCGCACGAGTATAAAAGACAAGACGACAACAACAAAGCATCCTCCTTACTCACATGAGTATAAAATGTGAGATGGCAACAACAAAGCATGCTGCTTGCTCGTACGAGTGTAAAAGGCAAGACAACAACAACAACAAGACTAGACTCCTTGCCCGTATGAGTGTAGAAGGAGAGGCGACAACAGCAACAAAAGTAGACTCTTTGCCTGCAACAATATAAAAGGCGAAAAGCACAAAAATAAACGCATACTCCTTACCCACATGAATATAAATGGCAAGACGATAATAATAGCAAAGCAAGCGCCTATCCCTCACGAGTATAGAAGGCGAGATGACAGCAACAACAAAAGCAGACTCCTTACCCACAAGAGTATAAAAGGCAAGGCCTTGACAACAAAGCGTACTCCTTGCTTGCTGGAGTATAAATGTCGAGACGGCAAGAACAAAGGTTGCTAGTTGCCCATACGAGTATAAAAATGAGATGGCAATAACAGTCAAAGTAGACTCCTTGCTCGCAAGATTATAAAAGGCAAAAAATGCAAAAATAAAAGTATAATCCTTGCCTGCACGAGCATAAAAGGCAAGATGGTGACAATAGCAAAGCCGGCTGCTAACCTGCACGAGTACAAAATGTGAGACAGTAACAATAGCAAAAGTAGACTCCTTGTGCGCAGGAATATAAAAGGCAAAAAGCAAACAAGTAAATGTGTACTCCTTGCCTATACGAGTATTAAATGGTAGACGGTAGCAACAGCAAAGCAAACGCCTAACCCTCACGAGTATAAAAGGCAAAGCGGCAACAACAACAGAAGCAGACTCCTTACCCCCAAGAGTATGCAAGGCAGGACGACAACAACAAAGCATACTCCTTGCACTCATGAGTATAAACGGCAAGACGGCAATAACAAAGCAAACTCCTTACTCACATGAGTGTAAAATGCAAGACGGTAGCAACAAAGCATGCTTCTAGCCACACAAATATGAAAGGCAGGACGGCAGCAACAACAAAACTTGACCCCTTACCCACACAAGTATAAATGTGTGGTGGCAACAACAACAGCATACTCCTTGCTCGCACGAGTATAAAAGGTGAAATGACAACAGCAAAGCATACGCATTAGCCGTACGAGTATAAAAGGCAAGAGGACAACTACAATAAAAGCAAACTCCTTGGCTGTGCGAGTATAAAAGGAGAGGCGACAACAAGAACAAAAGCATACTCCTTACACGCACAAGAATAAAAGGCTAGACGGCAATGGCAAAGAATACTCCTTGCCCGCATGAGTATAAAAGGCAAGTCAGTAACAACAACAAAACTAATATCGTTGCCCGCATGAGTATAAAAGGCAAGATAGCAACAACAACAAAAGTAGACTCTTTGCCCGTAAGAGTCTAAAAGGCAAAAAGTCCAACAACAAAAGCATACTCAATGCCCACAAGAGTATAAAAGTAAAAAAGTCCAACGACAACAACAACAAAAACAGACTTGTTGCCTACTTGAGCATAAAAGTCGAGACAGCAACTGCAGTAAAAGTAGACTCTTTGCCTGCAAGAGTTTAAAAGGCGAAAAGTAAAACAACTAAAGTATACTTCTTGCCTGCATGACTATAAATGGAGAGACGGTAACCACAACAAAACTGATTCCTAGCCTGCATGAATTAAAAGTCTAGACATCAACAACAACAAAAGCAGACTCATTGCCTACAAGAGTATAAAAGGCAAGACAGCAACAACAATGCATACTCCTTGCCCGCATGGGTTTAAACAACAAGATGACAATAACAAAGCGTGCTGCTTGCCTGCATGAGAATATAGGGCAACACATTAACAACAACAAAAACAAGCTTCTTGCTCATACGAGTATGAAAGGCAAGACTACAACAACAATAAATGCATACTCACTGCCAACAATAATATAAAAGGCAACACGACAATAGCAAAGCATACTCTTTGCCCGCATGAGTATAAAAGGTGAGACGGCAACAATAACAAAACTAGACTCCTTGCTTGAAAGAGCATAAAAACCAAGAACTACAACAATAATTGTACGCTCTTTACCTACACGAGTATAAAAGACAAGATGATAGCAACAACAAAACCAAACGCCCTGCTTGCAGGTATATGAGGCAAGACAATAATAACAATAAAAGCAGACTCCTTACCTGTAAGAGTATAAAAGGCAAAAAGTATAACAACAAAAGTATGCTCTTTGCCTGCACCAGTATAAAAGGCGAGACAGCAACAACAGCAAAGCAGACACCTAGCCTGCACGAGTATAAGAGGCAAGACGGCAACAACAACAAAAGCAGACTCCTTGCCTGTAATAATATAAAAGAGGATAAGTACAACAACAAAAGTATACTCTTTACTAGACCAAGTATAAAAGGTGAGAGCACAACTACAACAAAAGCAGACTCCTTGCCCATGTGGATATAAAAGTTGAGACGGTAACAACAACAAAAGCATACTCCTTGCACGCATGGGTATAAAAGGTGAGATGGCAACAACAAAGCATACACCTTGCCAACAAGAGTATAAAAGCCGAGACGGCAACAACAAAGCATGCACCTTACCTGCATGAGTGTAAAAGGCAATACAGTAATAACAACAAAACCAGACTCCTTGCGCATGCGAGTATAAAAGATTAGACCACATGAGTATAAAAGTCGAGATGACAATGACAACAAAAGGAAGCTCCTTGCCTACAAGAGTGTAAAGACTACAAGTACAACAAGAAAACTATAGTCCTTACCCAACCAAGCACAAGAGGCAAGAGGACAACTACAATGGAAGCAAATTCCTTGCCCATGAGAGTATAAAAAGGGAGATGGCAACAACAACAAAAGCATACTCCTTGCCCGCAAGAGTATAAAAGGTGAGACGAAAATAACAAAGCATGTCCCTTACCCGCATGAGTATAAAAGGCCAGACAGCAACAACAACAAAACTAGATGCCTTGCTTACACGAGTATAAAACATGAGACCGCATGAGTATAAAAGGCGGGACGACAACAACAACAAAAGCATACTGATTGCATGCACGATTATAAAAAGCGAGACAACAACAACAAGAAAAGTAGACTCCTTGCCTG
This sequence comes from Carallia pectinifolia, assembly GCA_037832335.1. NCBI lineage: Eukaryota > Viridiplantae > Streptophyta > Magnoliopsida > Malpighiales > Rhizophoraceae > Carallia > Carallia pectinifolia. The sequence goes on along the minus strand of CM075454.1, from coordinate 2,428,221 downwards.
AAAGTTTATAAAAGGCAAAAAGTCCAACAACAAAAGCATACTTAATGCTCGCATCAACGGGCAGACGTAATGATGAAGGTTATTATAGTACCTTCAGTGATGGTTAGTGCAAACTTATTAAAGGCTCCCTGATTGTGGTCTATCGTAAAAAATGCTCTAGTTTATATATCATACAAGCTTTCATCTTCAGAAATGTTGTGAATGCAGTGGAGAATGAGAAAACCATTGAGTTGTGGTATAAGCGGCTCAACCATATGAGTGAAAATGGGATAATTACTTGACAGGGAAAAACCAGCTTCCAAGTTTGAGGAGGGCAGTTTTGAAAAAGTGTCCTCACTGTTTGGCTATGAAACAAACTAGAGTTACATTCAAGAGTCACATTCAAGAGTCACCTACTTTCTAGGAAGTCAAAGTTGCTTGAGTTGGTGCATTTTGATGTTTGTGGTCCTTTGAAGGTACGCTCACTTAGTGGTGCTCTTTATTTTGTGACGTTTACTGATGATCACTCTAAGAAGCATTGGGTTGATACTTTGAAGACTAAGGATCAGGTTTTGATATTTTCAAGAAATTTTATGCCTTGATTGAGAGACAAACAGGAAAGAAGCTGAAATGTGTTCGTACTGATAATAGTGGTGAGTATGGTGGCTCATTTGATGAATATTGTCAAGCTCATGGGATTCAACACCAGAGGACACCTCCCTAGACACCACAGTTGAATGACTTAGCTGAAAGGATGAACATAACACTAATTGAGAGAGTTAGATATTTACTCTCAGATGCGGATGTGGCCAGCTTCTTAGAGGGACTATGGCCTTCTAGGTCAAGGAAGTTTGAGGCAATAACAAGTCTGTGATGCCATTAAATGTTATGGATTGTACGCGCGCTACACTGATATATTCAACGAGTCTATAGCCTTGGCTGACAAGCTCGGGTAATCTTTGAAATTTCATCGTGATGGGGGTAGATCATTATAATTGTTGGTCTTCAATGACGAATTCCTAGTAAGCGCGAGTCATCAGCTTGCGTTGACTATGTCTTTGCCCTTTGTATACACCGTCCGTCGCTCCTACCTATTGAATGCTCCGATTGAATGGTTCGATTGCTTGGGGTGTCACACAACATTGGCCACCCCACCCCCGAATTGATGGGGTTGCATTTGGTGGCAGAAGATGGCCTCCCGTGTCACTGGCATCGTGGTTGGCCCAAAAACCATGTCCCCAACAACGTTCGCCTCAACAACGGTGGTTGAGAGACCTTGGCACAGTGTCATGAGGCCGCGTCGTTGCTCCGAACTCTTACGAACCCAACCCTTTCTCACATTGTGACCCAAGGTCAGGCAGGATCACCCACTGAGTTTAAGCATATCAATAAGTGGAGGAAAAGAAACTTACGAGGATTTCCTTAGTAACAGCAAGCGAACCAGAAACAGCCCACCTTGAGAATCGGGCCCCCCCAGCATCCGAATTGTAGTCTGGAGAAGCGTCCTCAGCGGCGGATGGGGCCCAAGTCCCCTGGAAGGGGGCACCAGAGAGGGTGAGAGCCCCGTCGTGCCCGGACCCTGTTGCACAACGAGGCGCTGTTTGCGAGTTGGGTTGTTTGGTAATGCAGCCCCAATCGGGCAATAAATTCTGTCCAAGGCTAAATACGGGCGAGAGACCGATAGCGAACAAGTACCGTGAGGGAAAGATGAAAAGGACTTTGAAAAGA